>ML824808.1:63412-74717 GCA_009831015.1 Picea engelmannii | reverse complement strand
AATGGTTCTAGTATCTTTTACTTGCATTTTAATGAAATTTTCTGAATTAAACCCTAGGTAGCAAGCACATGTTGGTGTCCTTGTTTCATGTCCCTACTAAGTTGTGCTAAGAGCCATTTTTGCTGAAGATAAGTGTTAGAGACTTGCCTTAGAAACACTCTACCATTCAATCTTCAAATCTAGCCATTTTATTCTTGTCATTGATCTAAGAAAGGAGGAAAACACACTAAGGCCTAGGGTTTCTACACCTTAGTGAGTCATTTTTCCCTAGGGTTTGATTGATGAATCCTTGCCTTAGCAACACTTCATCATTAAACTCTCTTGTCCTTAGCCATATCATTTATTATTCAAGCTAGCCATTTTAAATTACCTTTTGCGCTAGAGAAGGAGGAAGATGCACTAAGGTATAGGCCTACTACACCTTAATGAGCCATCTCCCCTAGTGTTTGATTGTTGAGGCCTTGCATTAGCAACACTTCAACATTAAACCCTCTTGTCTCTAGCCCTATCACTATCATTTCGGCCCTTCAAAAATTTGCAGGTATTTTGACTCCATTTTCCCTAAAAACGCACTGATCTAAGACTTCCTATGTTGAGTACCTTGATCACACACAACTTATAAATATTCTTGAACAATAATTAACTACTTCTAACCCTAGATTAGACTAACATTCACTAACCCTATTGCTACTATTATCTACTTGTGTTATACTCATACCTTGCAACATTTATTTATCTGAAAAGCAATTGAGTGATTAGTTGTAGCGTTGCTTCTAATGTTGGTATTGTTACGTTGATGATAAATTGTCATTACACATTGTACAGTTTCTTCTTTAGCATTTATTGTGAAGTGATATATTGTAATCATTTCTATTATACATCATTGACTTGCTTTATCAATATTGTCTATCAAATTTCTTTATATCAAAAGTCCTTGATTATATGAAGTACTAACCAAGCAAGTGATCTTGCACATGTATGGTTTTCTTGTTGCTTTGTCTCGGGCAGGTAGACTTTTGGTTACTATTTCCGGTTATCTTTATCTTTATTGGCTATTAAGCCAAACTTTCTGATCAATGGTGACTTGTGAGGGGGATAACTTTACTCAGCCTTTTAAGTCTTTTCCTTCTCGAAACCCCAGGTCACCAGGGACATCTTCCCTAGGCCTACCACCCTAAATAGAAAGAGCTATCCTATTGAGGTGATAGTGGTAGGATAGTCTCAGTTACGCCAGTTTTCCCTTCTTCTATCCATCTTTTTCTACAACTACAAACTTTGCGATAATAGGAAGGGTAAATCTCAAACATTAGATCTGAAGCAGGAGATTTAGATGGTTTACCAGCCACTAGATCAATATTTAATCTCGAGTTAAGTATTAGCCATCGATTTAGAATGGAAAATTTGAACCGTCAGATCAGAAGGTAGTAAACTCTGAAGTTGACCAACTCTAGTGGAAGTTAGAGAGCAATAATTACCTGGACCTCTAAAGCCCCAAATCTCTAGAGTCACAAACTCTTGTCGTCCGTCAGATAAATAATTCCCTTCAGCCATTGATCTATTTAGAACGGGCCAAGAAACATGTTGACTACTTCGGCGTTGACTAACTCTGGTGAAAATTGGAGTAACAATTACCTGGACCTTTGGAGCCCCGAAGTCCCAAAGTCTTGAACTTTCATCATATGTCGAATCAGGAAATCCAGTCAATCATTGATCTAGAGTACCTATGATTGTTAGATCCAGGAAGACATGTGACACATTAGGAGATCCACGTCAACAAGGACATGTGGCTTGATAAGATGATGACAAGTCTCAAGGTCTAGTTGGCATTTTAGGTATGTGTATGTCATGAATCTAATTGAAACGTGGAATTCACTTGGCCAATGCCAAGTCGGTAGTGACATCAGCAATTTATGTCACTCCAGGAGTATGTCCTTCAGGGGAAAGAAGCATCTACCACCAACAACATCCCGAAGCACCAAAGCATGAAGTCACGAACTAACATTGGTTGTTTATATCAATTCCTTCATGATGAGTCATGACCATTAGATCAAATTATTGGAATGGTTAAGTCCACAGTCCTAGCTCCTGGACTTGTGGAGGTTATCAAGAAGAAAGTGCTAATAAGAAATTCGACGGAATTTTCTCTGGAAGAGTTGAATGACTACAAAGACCAGAGTCCTGAAGCATTGAATTCCTGAAGTGAACAAGAACTGTTCACTCAACTGCATATAAATTCATGGTCATCGATTTATTGGAAACCTATGGAAAAGCCAAGATCGTCTATCTATGGAAGAACAAATATCGATCGTCCTATCTACTTTGGTGAAATGTACTCTGTAAGGTTGAAATATTGCATAGGCTAGAAGCCCCAGAGTCCCAAAGTCCCGAAGTAAATAATGGTCATCCATCTCAATATTTAATTAAGTCATAGTAATTAGATTAAGTAGTGGAAGGATAGTGTAAGGATCAAAGCTAAACCGTTGATTTGGTTCCGAGAATCATGCTAACCATTATATCAATCCTTGTGAGAGGTAACTACTTTGGGGAGTTGAAACTCCAGAATATTGGATGTGAGAGAAATTGCCCGAAGGCGGAAGTACTAGAGGACTAGGTTCCAGGTCCTGGTCATGGGTTACAAAAACATAAGCCATGAGGTGTTGGGTACATCGCTTAATTAATAATCCCATGGTTTTGCGCATATGGTCACATGTAAATGGTTTGAAGGAAACGCTTTCGCAAGATTTAATTTCTGCAATATTTGTAGAGACATGGAATCGAGTTAAAATAAATCGATCCATACATGTGATCGATTTATGAAAAGCTCACTCACTAAATTAAAATGCTTCACAATAATGTTTGAATAATAATAGAGATTATTTTTAATTTAAAAATTAAGAGGTGCGATGGTCTAAACAAAGGGACACAATGCTTCATAGCTCACACCAGTTGGAAGAGTATATAAACGAGAAATAATTTTGAGATAAAAGAATCTCTGAAGTACACATTAGAAGATCAACATAGAAGCAGATTCCAAGAAGAAGAAATGATGATTCTTATGAAGTGAGGGTGGAAGGGAGGAGCACATAAGGATTCATAGCCTTTACTAACTAAAGTGTAATTTAAGGAAGTTGGTTCTTCTTGGGGTTGGTTCCCTAAAGATAAGGGAGTTGGTGATTCCTGGGGTTGGTGGTCTAAAGATAAGGTAGTTGGTGCTTCCTAGGGATGGTACCCTAAAAACAAAAAAAGTGAGTTGGTGTTTCCTAGGGTTGGTGCCCTGAAGAAGGGGATTTGTGTCTCCTAGAGTTGGTTCTCTAAAAAGGATTGGTGTCCTTCACTATTCTTCATAAAATCCTTGTATAATTGTATTTATATAATTGATTTTACAAAAAAGTCCATTGTTGATCTATTGTGTTAATTAACAAAATATACAAGTAACTGCTAATTGTTGAAAAGAATGGCAATATTGATTCACCCCCCCTCTCAGTATTCCAACACACATGAGTGATCAACAATAAATGGTCTAATTCTTCATAACGATGGAACTGATACCTTTTTCCTTTAGTGTGTTAAGACCAAACTAAACATAACTTAACATTATGTTTTAAGTATAACCTAAATATAACTTAAAATTATGTTTAGTTATAACTTTTTACTAATTTGGATATTCTTACATTAAATTTAGTTATAACTTTTTACTAACTTGGGGATTCTTAAATTATATTTAGTTATAACATTTTACTAACTTGGGCATTATTTAATTAAGGCCAACTTGTTCATAGTCTAAATAAAATGTCAATTCAAGTTTCAATGTGTCTTTTGGTCACTTTTTTTCTCAGGCAATGCTTTAAATATGTAGAACATGTCTGAAGCTCGAATGAGGCTGAACATTCATCTTCTAAGGTTTAAGGCTTTGTTCACACCTTAAAAATCTATAATGTAAGACACTCTTCTTATAGTTCCTTTTCTTTTTCATCTTCCATACATGTGGTTTTGGATCCTAGTTTCAATGTAGAAATGAAACTCAAATATGTATGAAGTGTGACCAAATGGAACCTTATGAGGTGAGGAAATCACCTCAATCGGATTTCATATGTGGAATTTGTGCCTCTCGCAAGTTGGACTACCTTTTTGACCACCATTATAATGAGTGGATGCCATGTCACCCCTATTTACACACATATGTGGGGATAATCACATGTGGAATTTCAAGAAGATTCTACAAGTTCCAAAACCTTAACATTAATTGAGGTTTGAGGATCCGAAATCCATTACCCTAGATGACAATCAGGCTATGATAAATAGTAGAAGAGAGGTAGTTTCCATTATTTTAGCATTGTATTTGTTCCATAGTTGAGAAGATAATATAGGAGTGGGATTTGAGATCTCACAAAGGAGGAATAATATTTTTGTATTAATCATTCTAGCCACAATGTCATAGGAAAATTCATAGTGAGATACACTTTCTTTTTACTTTCATTGTCATAACTGAAGAAAAGAGAGTAAAGAATAGGCATCACCTTCTAGATGGGTTTTCTCCCATATCATATTTCCTAGGATACATATTGTGTTCATTTGTGTGGATGGTGTGTTTAATTTATTGTTCTTTAATTTTTGTATTTAAGTTCTTTTAATAAATTTGAGCATTAATCTAGTAATAATAAATCTACAATAAAATGAAACAATATGAATAATAAAATATTTCATAATATTGAAATATTTGTTGTGACAAATTGTTCTGGTGGAATATCCACACTAGATTATATATCATATTGGTATTAGATAAGTTTTCTTTGGGGTATTTGTGGGAGGTTGTAGGATCTAATATTTGGCTTAAGAAGGAAGTTGTAGAACCCTAGTGATGGTGAATGAGTCGAGTCATAACAACCCTTGGTATGTAGTAGAAAAGAGATTTACAAGGCTAGAAGAGAAAGTCATTATTATCTCTCACAACATGACCTTCCTCATGGTGGATCTAGAAAAAGAGTTTAGACCTTTTGGGGATGTTGGTGGCTCTAACTCAGAAGTTGAATCAGATGAGAAACTAGGAAATAATGAATACCCAAAAAATGAGTTGGAAAAAAAGATGGAGAAAAAAAATCAAAGTTCCAATGTCATCACTCCTCCACAACCTGTATTTAAAATGGAAGTGAATGTGTACATCAAGCCATACCAAGGTGAGATTAATGCTATCAAGTTGAATCATTGGTTGCAACAATTAGAAGTGTATTCTAGTATCCATAATATAGATGGAGAGTAGAGAATTTAATTTTCTTGACTAAAACTAGAGGTCCATGCACTATACTAGTGGGAAAGACACATGGAGATACTTAGGCTGGAGAGTGATGCACCAATAAATAAGTTGGAGGTGGTCTAAATTCTCATCAAGAAAAGAGTGTGCAAGAGTACACCACAAAGTTTAGGAAGATGATTATCATGTTGAGTATATCTCCAAAGAACCCATACATAATCCTCAAGTACCTAGAGGGTCTACATAAACATTTCTAAATAAATTGATGATGTTCAAACCAAGGAACATTGATGAGCCATATGTGAAAGAATAGTACTTGGAGAAAATACGCCATAATAAAGGATAACCAAGTGGTTCTAAACAAAAATACCACCAAGATGCTTCCAAGGAGAGGAAGAAGAAGTGGAAAGGAAAAGATGAGAAAACAACATCAATTGTACATCAGTGAAAGGATCCAAACAACCACTACAACCATTTTAATATCGATGGTCATACCAAATATAAGTGTTTGAAGATACACCAAAAGATGAATCTAAGTGACTATAAAAATGATGCCAAGAAGAAGAACTTCCTAGCCACAAAATCAAGCCACTTGGTAGAGATTATCTTGGATGTGGATGAGAATATTGTCTACACCTTAGTGTAGAAGGAGGTGAATCTAAGTATCCTTCATCAAAAGGAAGGAAGGATATGACTAAAATATTCCACATTAATATTTAGGTCAAAAAGACCAAGGTGATTTCTCTATTCAATTCAAGTTCACAAGCCAACCTCATAAAATAGTATTTGGTCAACAATATTGGGTTGTAAGTTCATGATCATTCGATCCCATATCCATTGTGATGGGTGAGCAAGTATGCAGAGCTAAAATTCCCTACACAATGTAAGATCAAGTTTGATATAAGTGCACATTTTATTGATGAAGTGGATTTAGATGTAGAACCCCTTGATGTGTGTGGTGTAGTGTTTGGAAGCTGCTACATGTATATGAGGGATGCAATATTCATGAGGAGAGAAAAAAAATACTACCTAATCAATAATGGGAAGTATTTTATCATCAATGTGCACAACGGTAAATTGAATATTTCTCTAGTAAGTTCCAACCAAGATAAAAAAAATTGATCACTTCTAGTAGAAAATTTGGATTACTTTTCTTGAGAGATAATCAACCAAGGAATGAACTGGTAAGAGAAAACACATCCCTAGAGGAATGTACTAAATATAAGAAGAAATAGTTAGAGGAATTGTTGCAAGAATACAAAAGAGTTTTCCAAGATCCTAAAGGCTTACCACCTAAGAGGGAAGTGGAACATGAGATACAGTTGTTTCCTGACCCCCCATTACCAAATATTGGGTTGTATAGACAATGTATTATAGAATTATATGAAGTGAAGAAACAATTGCAACAGTTGCTAGAGTAAGGAGATATTTGTTCAAACACCTCATCTTGTGGGTCACCTGTCATCATAGTACCTGAGAAGGATGGGACTTGGAAAATTTGTATCGAATACAAATATTTGAACAACATCACACTCAAGAATAAGTACCCTCTACCTAGGATCGATGATTTGTTAGATCATTTGCAACATGCCAAGTACTTCACCAAATTGGATCTCAAATCAGGATACCAATAGGTATGTGTTAAAGAATAAAACACCTAGAAAACCACCTTCAAAATAAGGAAAGGTTTGTATGAATGGTTGGTGATGCCTTTTGGTTTATATAATTGATGCAAGAGCATCTCTCTACCTTAGCACATGCCAACTAATTAGCAGGATTGGTGTGCATTCAAGGAAGGGAGAGGCGTCACCCTCTCATTTTGTTTTCGAGAATCTAAAGCGTGATCAAGGAAAATAATGTTGACAGGTCAGAAGAGCCAATTTGTGCCTTTTCATAAGCTGGAGATGAGGTCGCCAATAATTGGTTGACGATAGGAGGGATCTGCATCCAATTCAGATCATATTTCCATCATTGTAATCTTCCCATTAAATAGGTGTTTTGAATGGTGATTAGACACCAGTAGCTTGTCTTGGATGGAAGCTCATCTAGCCCCTCTTGTATAAAATCTTGTATTATTTCTAGTAGATAAGACATAGGAGGTAGTCATAGGAGATTTGAGGAAGAGCCGAGACTCAGTTGTATTCCGGACTGACATATTGTAATGGACATTCCACCATTAATAGAAAGTAACCGTTTTTCCTATTTGATAATTTCTGTGTAACAAATGTTTTGTTGTGAATGTCATTCGTATGCATTTGAGTTCTAGATTTATGTTAGAAATCGTCTGTAGGGATAGAGTTAAAATCTTCTATATGTGAGTGTGTTGGATTAAGTATGGTTCTCAAGGCTCAGTGCAAGGAGTGCGCAAAAGAGGGTGGAAACTCTGTAATCCAACACAAGGAGTACGTGTTTGAACTCGGTTGAGTCAGAAGAGAAGATGCCAATAGAGCATACCGGGATAATTCATAGACTCAAAGGGAAATTTCAAGGTGGTTGGGTACCTTGGAAATAAATACTGTGTAGGAGGAAAAAAAATGCAGAGTTACTGAATAATCTATAATACTCTACCAGGAGGGCATAGAAAAAGTACGAGAGCGTACAAGAGAAACACATTCTGAAGTGTTGGAATCATTGAGAGAACCCCAAGATTTTTTAACACTCTGAGGAAGGAAGGCTTTGCAAGAGTGCATTGACAAAGGAAAGGAGAAGCCTTAAGAATTTTGGAAGGGCTAAGGGAGAGGTCTTCGAAAACGTTATCCGAGTGTAAGGAGTGTACCAAGGATATGGTAAGTTCATCTTACTAGCTCAAGAGGACAAGCGTTAAGTTTCCAGAAGGAAATGAGAAATTCCACTAAAGGACGCAGAGGAAGTGAGAACCTTGAAGGTTTCAAGTTGAGTAAAATATTAGAAGTTCTAGCACGAGATTTGCAAGGAGTGCAAAGGAAAGGCCGAGAATAGTCTAAGTCTCGGGAATAAATTGAGCTAAGTGTGCAAGAAGGTCGAGGACTTTCCGAAGTCCCAAAGACCATGAAATCATCCATCGTCGAGAGGAGACAGGTGGTAGAAGATTGAGATATCGAGGAGTTGGAACTCCAGAAGGTTTTCCAAGAGAAAATAAATATCTTCGCGAAGTCGCGAAGAGCGTTTTGAATCTAGACCGTTGGATTTTGAAGGGATGTGTGGAATCAATCTACACTATTCATATGAGTATTACTTCGGGAGATATCTAAGGAGAATATCGAGAGACTCCTAAAGGCCAGAGTCCAAAGAGATCGTAGTCATCGATCAGAAGGAGGGACAGGGACCATTGATCCTTGTGTCATTTGAGTTCATCGATTCGGAGTTTGGGAATGTAAGAGTTGGCTGTCATGGAAAGAGTTGAAGCCTGAAGTTGAAGTGCTTTGTGTGATTGAGCCCCAGGACATAGCCCAAGGTCATGTGTTAGAAAGGGCCTGGCACAGAGAGCCGAGTGCCGCCACCAAATTTCTTCAGAGGGCTAAGAAGAGAGTTGCGAGGTTGGGAGGACCCACACTTTGAGGAAAGAAGGACCTATGGTAGAGTTTGTCGGGTTGTAGTAGGGAGACAAAGAGTCCATTTGACTAAGGTGTTTTAGAATGATTCTATACCAAGAGGTCACACAAACTCGAAGGACAACATAAGGGGGTGGGGTCTACACAAGTGGTATCAGAGCTTGAAATCTTCTATAGACAACAAGTGAAGGGAGACAGAGTGTGATATGTTTTGGAGAATGTTGCAAGGTGTACAGCAGATGGTAAACAACCAGATGGGCTAGAGGTAAGGAAAGATGGCTGCTAGAGGTTATGAGAACAGTCAAGGAGAAGTCTACCCATAGAAAATCAAAGTGGAGATGGACAAGGAGCTTAGTGAAATCCAAGAAAATATGGAGACACTAGCATTCAAGATGCAATAGGAATAAAAGGTGCATTGGAGATACGAGTGGCCTTTGAAAAGGACAACTAAGTGTCATGTTCGACAGTTGTTGGCCTGAAGGAAGCAACATGTGTTGAAGAGGTGGTTGAGATATGTCGAAAACCCCAATGACGAGGGAAAGATATCTAGGAGGGGTCTCATAGGTTTCCAGGTTGGAAATGTGAAGGGGTCAGTTGATCTCGTAAACTGCCAAGAAGGCATAGGAAACATCCTAAATTTCCAAGTGGGAAAGGGAGAAGAAATGAGCTCAGTTGAGAGTTCACATCAGTAGGGGATGCTGACAGATATAGAGGAGGAGGAAGAAAGGCCTCATCCATATGAATATTCATGCGGAACTGCAAGTCGGTGAATGAAGATGATGACAAGTTGGAAAATTTCATCGCATAGGAGAAGGATCAAAGGTACATTCTAGTCATTGGAGGAGTCGAGATATTCCTACCAAGAAGACGAGGAGAGGCTAGCACAGATGTTGCAGATGCAATAGAAGGACAACAAGATGATACTGTCATGGAGGAGAAGGAGCAAATACTAAAGTCTATCCCAATAGAAAAGGAGCACCCAATTGTGTTACTCACTCAATGGTAGAAGGAGTTAAGGGCACTAGATGATTGGTTGGACAGTCCGGAACCAGAAGATGGCTACCAAGAGATAGTCATGCCAAAGGATACATACCCGCATGATTTGCAGCTGGAGGAAGCTGGAATAGAACCAACCGAAGAAATGACAAGATTTAGTCTGTCAGAGGAGGTAGATGAACATTAGTTTAGTGGAAAGACTGCAGAATTAGAGTATGCAGCAGAGTGGCCAGTCAATGTGCCAAGGGATGAAAAAATCATGGGAGATGAGGATGACCTACCCATGGAGAAGCATGAAGATTTGCAACCAAGAATATTACACAAGTTGAACCAACCGATGAAGCAACTGGAAGAAGCCGTAGAGGAGATAAGGAGGTTGATGTTGTGGTTAGAAGAAGAAGCGGTCACCAAGGAGAAGCTAGACAGAAAGGAACCTGCACAAGCAGCAGGGAAGATGAAGATGAAGGAGCAATAGTAGAAACAAATAAGATGAGCAAAAGGACAACTCCAGGACAAAGTTTGGGATCTAGGAGGATTTCAACAAAGCTGGGAAGATCATGAGAAGAATCTCATGAATTTATGTAGCCATGGAGTATGATGTAGGAACATTGCTCCACCTCAGCATGCACCAACTAATTAGCATGAGTGGTGTGCATTCAAGGAAGGTAGAGGTGTTGCCCTCTCATTTTTCCTTCAAGAATCTAAAGTGTGATCAAGGAAATTAATGCTGACAGGTTGGAAGAGACAATTTGTGCCTTCACACAAGATGGAGATGAGGTCACCATTAAGTGGTTGATGGTAGGATGGATCTGCATCCGATTCGGATCATATTTCCATCATTGTAATATTCCCATTAGACAGGCATTTTGAATGGTGATTAGACACCACTAGATTAGCTTGGAGGGAATCTCATCGAGCCCCTCTTGTATAAACTCTTGTAGTATTTCCAGTAGAGAAGGCATAGGAGGTAGTCATAGGAGAGTTGAGTAAGAGCTGAGACTTAGTTGTAGTCTAGACTCACATACTGTAATGGACATTCTACCATTAATAGAAAGTAACCATTTTTCCTATTTTCCAAATTCTATGTAATGGATGTTTTGTTGTGAATGTCATTCATATGCATTTGAGTTGTAGATGTATGTTAAAAATTTTATATAGGGATAGATTTATAATATTCTATATGTGAGTGTGTTAGATTAATTTTGTCTCTCAAGGCTAAGTGCAAGTAATGTGTGACATAGGGTGGAAACTCTGTAAGCCAACGCAAGGAGTGTGTGTATGAACTCGGTTGAGTTAGAAGAGAAGCTTCCAAGAGGACACACCGGGATAATTCATAGAATCGGAGGGAAATTTCAAGATGGTTGGGTACATTAGAAATAAAGACTGTGTAGTGTAAGTTTTAAACCTGTGAAGTAAAGCAATGCATATATATTCTTAAGCAATACAGAAATTAATCAATGGCTCATACACAGAATACACAGAGATCTTTACCGGAAACCCTCAACCGGGAAAACCTTTCTTTTTCATTATA
>ML824808.1:46648-58557 GCA_009831015.1 Picea engelmannii | reverse complement strand
CAATACAGAAATTAATCAATGGCTCATACACAGAATACACAGAGATCTTTACTGGAAACCCTCAACTGGGAAAACCTTTCTTTTTCATTATATCGAATTTCACCATTCGCCATACAATATATACAATGTTTTTTAGGTATTCCATAGATACCAAAACCCTAATCCCTTAATCCGGGATTAATTTACAAATCGTCGTATCTGACGCACCCACACACACACACATGCAAAGAATATAACACATACCCAACATGTAGGAGGAAACACAATGTAGAGTTACTAAATACTTTGTAATACTCTACCAGGAGGGCATACAACAAGTACGAGAGCACACAAGAGAAACACATTCTGAAGTGTTGGAATCATTGAGAAAACCCGAGGGTTGATGAAAACCCTGAGGAAGTAAGGATTTGAAAGAGTGCATCGACAAAGGAAAGGATAATCCTTAAGACTTTTGGAAGGTCTAAGGGAGATTCCATCAGAAATCTTAGCCAAGTACAAGGAGTGCGCCAAGGATACAGTAAGTTCTTCTTACTAGCTCAAGAGGAAGAGCATTAAGATGACTGTAGGGAATGAGAAAGTCCACTGAAGGACGTAGAGGAAATAAAAACCTTGAATGATCCAGGTGGATATCAGTGGCCACCCACCTTTTCCAACTCCCTCAAAACAATTTTTGGGCAATTTTGGCATTTTACTATTTTTAGCAGTTTTAACTTTTGGGGCCATTTTGAGGGCCTAAATGAAGGTTTTTTGGGATCAATATTATCAATGATATCCAAAGGAATGATTTATCCCCGTAAATTAATCTCCTCAATGATACCTTTCCAATGAGCTATCGTACGCCCAAAATGGAGATTGTATGCCAAAGTTATGCCCTCGGGAAGTTGATACACGAAACTACCCAAAATAGGGTCCAAAAAAATGTTGGCTTTTCATCTTCTGGGGTTAGGGTTTTGGATTTTATTTATGATAAAAAGGCCTTTGGAGCCTCATTGAAAAATCATCTTCTTGCAAATGTGAGTTGCGAACACATCTATTCTCAAAGATAAGATGCCACCATTCTAGCGAGTCTTTCACTTTGTATTTTTGCAGTCTTTGTACATTTTCGCTCATTAATAGAAAATTGTGTATTACTGTATCTCTGTGTTTATGGTTTCATCTCTGATACATTTATGTTATATTATTGGATATCTGGGATATCTCTGTATATTGTTTTATTATATCTCCTCTCTCATTTCATGCCGAAATAATTCGGATCAGTGGTATCAGAGCATGCTGCTCTTGATCATTTTTTTTAGTGCATGTCCTTGATGAGGTCCGAGTATAGCAAGTTGGGTCTCGATATTGTTTCTCTTGAATACAATATCTCTTGCACGTCCAAGAAACCCTCCATGGTGGAAGAAAATAGAAATGATGGAGTAGACGATTCTATCAATCTGTTTCTTGAGCAAGCTCTCACACGACAGAGGGACGAAATGATGGAGAATTTTTCCCACATCCTTTAATGCCTGATGATAGAAACAGGAAAATCTTCATCAAACAAACACTTTGGAAGCACCTATCCTTTCAAGGTATAGGTTTATTTTGATATTCCTATATTTGAAGGTCAGATAGATGCAAATGCCCTATACAAATGATTAAATCTATTAGAAGGTTATTTCTCTATTCATAATTTTTTCGATAGGGAAAATATCACCTTCGCACTCCTTCAATCTCTCCCCCATGTATAACATTGGTGGGAAACTTAATGGGAGCAAAGTTCCACAGAGGATTCTGGAATATATGGGGTCGATCCCACTTGATATTTTTTGTGGATGCGGTAAAGGAACAGTATTACCATGTTGGCATCTATGAGGACCAGTACATGAGATGGACCACACTGCAGTAAGAGAGGGGCCAAGAAGTTTTGGAGTTCACCAATACCTTCCATACCTTGTGCACCAAGATGGGTATCAAAGACTCCGAATAACATTTCGTTCTGAAATACCATGTGGCTCTACACAGATACATCCAAACTGAAATGGATTTTCTGGACATCTCATCACTCGGTGCTTCTTATCGATGTGTTGTTAAAATCAAGTAGAAATTTAAGCACCAGAACAAATGGGAGTTTGGTTCTGTAAATATGCAACATACAAAGTATGATAAAGACGGCTCTAACAAACAGTCTCTCGAAAACCAGTCCAAGCCACAGGAAAAGAAGGATCACGGGAAGACAAAGGAGGACACCAGAAAATGGTGTGATTTCCACAAAATCCCCTGGGACAACATCGAGGAATGTCTCTCAAAACAGTGATTGGTGGCCGAGATAAAAGACAAGGAGTTGAACCTTGATTTAGAATCTGATTCTAAAAATACTGGTAAAGTACAGATCATCAACGCAGATCCCACTGCTATTGTCATGACCATAAAACTTCAACCAGAAAAACAACAGATCCTAAAGAGGGGGAGCACCTTTTTCATTCACAAATATGGGTGAAGGGGACCCCGTTGCATTTTATTGTTGATAGAGAAAGCCAGAAGAACCTCATCTCAGAAGAGGTCATCTAACAGTTGGGAACATTGACAACACCACACCTACAACCATATAACATCGAGTGGCTTTGCTAGGGATGGGATCTCCATGTTAGCCAATAGTGTCGATTGTCATACGACATCGAACCCTTCAAGGATGAGGTATTATGTGATGTTTCCCCACTAGATGTCTATGATGTTATCTTGGGACAACTATATATGTGGGAGTTCCATGTTGTTTATGAGTCTAGACCCCATAGTATCATTATTTCTATGGGGGTTCATCTCTACAAAATACCAGAGGTAGTTTTGACTACCGTTCCACCTAAATAGTGCATACTACAAAATTCAGGTTCTTCACAATTTGTTCCAAAGGTGAAAAGAAGGATACTGCAACCACTACAACCTCGACCTAGGCACCTTATATCCAACAGAAGAAGGTCAACAATATTACATCAAAGTGTGAAGATTCATTTTGCACACAAGAATCTCATGTAGCCAGACTCATTAAAAAGTTCCAACCCTTCCAGCCACATGTTCGTGACAACCTTCAACAAGCTAAGCAACACAACTTCTCCAACAAGGTAAGCAACTCATCAAGATGCAGATTCAACAAATGATTTTCCCTCTCCCCCACGAATTCAATGCAATGGAGACCATTTCTTACTAAGGAGGGAGGATTGATCCAGGTGGATATCGGTGGCCACCCACCTTTTCCAACTCGCTCAAAATAATTTTCTGGCAATTTTGACAATTTACTATTTTTAGCAGTTTTAACTTCCGGGGCCATTTTGAGGGCCTAAATGTGTTGGACACATTGACTACACTACGAGGGGGGGGGGGTGAACAATGTAGGGATATTTTTCCAAAACTTCCCCTTCACAAAACTCATTAGTTAACAATCACCATTTACTCATTACTCATTGTTTTCATTTATAATTAGTTAAATGTGAACATATATCAACAATATATCATCAACAAATCATCACCACAAGGAACACAAGGAACACAAGATGTATGTAAAATTTTATTTTTATTACAGACTACTATCCTTGGGTTATCAACAACAAGTGAATAGAGTACAACTCTACAAGAGCACCAACTCTATAATGCAAGAATCAGCTTACACCCTTAGCACCAACTGAGATGAGGCAACAATCCTCAACTGATATCAATTTGTAGATAGGTACACGACCTATCGGTAGTGAAAAACACGTATGTATGCGCCCTACTAGTAGTACAGCTTTCATATGTACACAACCAATTTGTACTATAGCTTGCGTATCACTTTCGAGTTACTTAGGTTTTTCTCTTCAAGATGAACTCAGATCCTCTGCAACCTTCAATCATATTCTCTTATTTTTTTCACTGTCCAATTTGACCCATAACCAATCACAACACATCCAAGCTCTTCAACAACTTACTCATGCCTCTCAACCATACAATATGAATGCTACTCATCATGTATAAGCAACCAATATACTATAGAAATCATATCAGTGTTGAATCATAAGAGTGTTTATCACTCCATCAACCAACACAAACCAAATCATAACAACCATACCAAGAATGCCTTAAGAATTCACCACACAATAAGCAAGAGTATCCATCAAGACAACAATGTAACCATACCAGAGTCTCAGTGGCAGATCTGAGCCCATAGAATGCATAAATGGAACCTAATTTAGTCTTTAAGAGCCTGTCATCATCTCAAGCACAAGTCTTCATGACTTCATCCACTACACGCACCATGTCCTCATTCAAATCGTGTATGTACATGCCTTGGCTCACTGCAGCCCACGTATACCTCAGAAAATAGGGTTTTTGAACTTTCGATACTTTTGAAGTCATGATATTAGACTTGCCTAAACTTTTATGCATCCATGAGATCCTCCATATCTCCTCTCTCTCAAAATAGATCTTCAATACATTCTCAAGAGATGCACAAGAGATACACACAAGAGATTCATTTCACAAGAGACCCTTGCCTCTTATTTATACTCTCCAAGTAGCTTCCTTAGAAGCATCTTCTAGGTCACTTAACCCACTTCTATTTCACTTAACCCATTTCTAGGTCACTTAACCTATTTCTAGGTCACTTAACCCATTTCTAGGTCACTTAACCTATTTTCCTCATTTTGTGGTTAACCGCTTTCCATAATTAGAAATTTCTCCATTAATTTATCATTTAAATATTCCTCCTTGACTTTGTCACTTTTATTTACCATTTAAATAATAATTTCTTCTTTGCAAGCTTTTTAACTTCTTTGACTTTTTGGGGCTTCAAGCCTACCTATAAGGGTCCTTCATATTCGTAGGGCCATAACTCTGAAACCATGAGGAGTTATGTGACATTCCACATACCACCGGAAATTGCATGACAAGCACTATCCATATAGGATAGTTCCATTGACAAATTCATTGATCTTCAACTCATTATTCCACATATAAGAATAACCATACTTCAAGGATAACTCAACCATAAAGCGTCTCCCTGTGAGGGATTTCACCATAAGGGGACCACTTTGGAGTTCATCCATTTGTATACCTTATCAACCATGAGAAGACAATAATGATTCATCAATCCATTCATATCAAGGAAAATACATACTTCATCAATATACTATGAAAAGATATTGTTCATTTGACATCAAACCTTTGAACTTTGACATCATTCAATCATCCTTTGGAATCAATCAATCAATCATCCTTTGGGATAAATCAATTCCTTGAAATCAATCAATCACTTGGCATCAATCCTTTGACATCAATTAAATAAACCTTTTGCATCAATGACAACATGGTCCAACAATATCCCCCTTTGGCATTGATGGCAATACCAACATTGATGTCAACACCAATCATTGGTGTCAACATGTAGACAAGGAATTATCTACATCAATATTCATCAATAACATCAATGTGACTATCTCTCCACATCAATAATCATAAATCAAATCAATGTGACTATCTCTCCCCCTTTGACATCAATGGAAAAGGGTCATTCTCCCCTTGGGGATGATCCCCCTACCTGAATGACTTTGATCTTCCTTTGAATAATATCTCCCCTTTTTGAGTAAGGGATATCACTACGATATTTCTCATGCGCCCCTTGTGACCATCACTCCCCATGGAATTATGCCTCTGTGCTCTTTCTCCAAATATAGGGCTCTTTACCAAGTATGCATATGATAAATATCTCCTCCTAGAATCATGTGAAGGCGAATTTCTGCCCCTATGGGTATGTCTCCCCCTATATTCTCTGCAAAATTAACAACATGCTTCCACATGATGATCCTTGGACCCGTCCATGCATCAAACTCATGCCATACCAAACATCATGAAGCAAAGGATATGTCAATGAATGAACAGATACATCATGTACCAAAACATCTGCCAATAGTATACCAATCATATGCCTCCATCAACATGCCAACCATGTGCATCTACCAACATGCTAAACAAGTGCATATGCCAAACAAGTGTCATATCACTCATGCTATGTCTCCACCATTAACCATGTTCCATATTCATGTATCGCATTCAATCAAGTGCCTCAATCCTCCATTTACTACAACAAATACTAAGCATCCAACACTACATGTACTAGTAGTGTGCTTCAATAGATCAATGACATCTCTAGCTTGCATCATCAAGATATATATCATAACAAAAGTTCCATAACTTCACTTTCATAACTAGCATTGTTCTTCAACAGAAAATGCCTCAATCCATACTCATGGGTTAGTGCCATGCATCCAAGATAGTCCTTCATTTTATGTCATCACATTACATAATCCAATATGTAATCATAAAAACCTGCAACAAACAATGTCAGAACCTGCAATAGACTATGTCAGACCCTACATCACAGAGTTATACCATCACATCAAGCTGCAACCCATGTGCATAGCCCTTTTTCCCTAGGCTTTACCACATATATGTGGTCTGATACATAGGCAACTTGTGTATGTACACAACCTATTCAAGTTCAGCCTATGTATGTACGTGACTGTTACCACTATCACCCGTGTATGCTTCAGTACATGACATGCTTGATCTTCCCTTAAGGCTTCCATTCTTCTCTGGTTGTTCAGTCTTCTTCACCCACTTCTGAAGGTGTCCCTGCTTCTCAGAACTTGAGCTCTGAGCTTCCATTTTTTCAAAGATGTCTCCCTTCCTTACTTCATTCCTTCTTCTAGTCATGTTATATGAAGTCCTCATCATGGAATTTCTTCTTGTGTTCCAACAATCCTAGGACTTGTGGACAAATACACTACAATTGTAGCATATCATGTTGTGATAGTGAACAACAATGTGTCCCACTTGATCACATCTCCAATACCTTATGGTGTTATAAAATCTTCCATTATCTCTCCTTGCATAAGATCTGCATTCCAAAGCTTTGTGACCATATTAATTACATGAATAACATTGACCGTGAAAAATAATTTCATGCCTTTTCTTTGGTGTCCATCCCTTTTGAGGTGTAAAGATGACTTCTTGATGTCCTCCTTTCTTTGTTCTTTTGAAATTATCTTTTCCTTGTGTAGATGGTTGATTTTCAACATTATCTTCATCCTTTGAGAGTGAGGGACTTATCTCATTCTTATTTGAGGTGCTTTCTTCAACATGTGTAGATTCTCTCTTATATCCAAGACCTGATTTATCATTTGGTGATCTTTGACTTTCCAAGATCTCATTCAAGATTTTTGAGTTATTCAAGAATTTGTTTGACTTATCTACTTTCTTTCTAAGATCAACAACTTCAACGTCTAACTTATTTCATGTCTCTTCCTTTTCATTTACTTGATTATGTTAGCTCCCAAAACGAATTAGTCACCATGGTTGCATTTTGTGGTTGATATCATGGCTATTGGTAGTTTTCTCCAATTTTGTTTTGAGTTTTTCTAGTAGTAAAACTTAGGTTTTAATTTATGTCTTAGAAATAAGACGATCCATAAAGGTCTTCTATTTAAAATTTTCATGAAAAACTTTCAATAGATAACACGTGTTTTAAAGATGATGATTAGCTGGTGAAAGTGGCGATTTTCAACAGCTAAGGAGCATTTCTTACGGGTTGTTAGCTGGTGAAAGCGGCGATTTGCAACAGCCAAGGAATGCTTCCCATGGGCCATTGGTTGGTGAAAGCGGGAATCACATGTGTTTTCTCCATGTTTTAAAAAATCAAATGATGACATGCTTAGCCCACATCATGCAATCATTATGATGCGCTGGTGAAAGTGGATAATGATGGAGATTCGGGTTTACACGTCTAAATCATATTGCAAAGCAGATCTCGTTCAGAAATGCAGGTTGCACGATCATGGCGTTGGAAATGGTGAACTCAAATCCATCATCACAGGTGAAGGAGCGGTACAACTTGGCTGGTGACATCAAATCGGCCCATCATTTCCCCAACATGCATTATCCACAAGTGTATGATAAGTTTTCAATTCTGAAAGACAGAGCTGAGTGTTTTCACCAGCGCAAGACCTCGGCCCAAACAACAGATTGCAGTGTTTTGTGTGCAAAATCATTTCAGGTTTGAATTGCAGATGGAAAGGAGATGCAGTGGTTCTCTGTTGAGAAAAGAATTGGACAGTCTGGCCTTTCTATAGGTGCATCCAGAGGTGCAAAAACACTTCTCAAATGCAGGTTGTATGGGATATGTTGAGAAGCTACAGAATGACTGTCACCGATCAACAACAAAGGCATTTGCTAAAACTTTTGACAGGAATAAAGCCTGTTTTGGGTCTTTAGAAATCATCATGGATGAAGCTGCCATTGCTGCAGTGACCAATCTACCAAGATCATGCCAGAGTTGGTTCAAAACGACAGCAACTAGGAACCTAAATTTCAGAGCATATCTAAAGGAGGAATTCAGAAATAATGCATGGAAGAAGAGCATGCCAGTTTCCCATTTAGAGGATGAGTGGCAGGATTTGTTTAAGGGAATCCAACTCTACATAACTTCAGAAGGTAGGTACGAAAAACTGATGTTATATCATTTCAAGCTCTTAGACCATTTTACAGGGAAAATTCTCCTAAATTTACCTTTCTTCTTGCACAAGAGCTTAACTAAAGTCTGTAAAAAGATTAGAGATGAACCTCTAAGTATGAAAAAAACTCTTTGCCACTTTGGCCTTATTAAATTGATAATCCTGGAGGAGCTGAGACAAAAAGGAAGGACTTGGAAACATTTTCTTTTTTTGGAGGGCTTTGAAACTCAAACTCTACCCATAAATGAATAGAAGAGAGTTGGAAAATGACAATTGACTCCTCAAAGTAGCTCGAGGAAGAGAAGAACCCTTCCAGGACCCCCACAAGATAGGATCTCTGGTGTGAGGTCTCACAGGTCAAAGAAAAAATTGGATTTTGAAACTACTACAGAGAAGCCTACAGAAAAGAAAACCAACATCTTAAATCTTCCATACACAGACTCAGAGCCAGAGAAAGAAGATGAAAGCCCTACCATTAAAATCCCTGAACACTCCATTGAATTTTCATAGGATTGTGAGACCTTTACTCACACCGATGAAGGGGAAACATCAAAGAGCACAAAGTCAAAGAAAACACATAAAATTAAACAACTTAAAGAAGTGATTACTCAGCAAGAGGTATTAGAGAGAGTAATAAAGGAAAGATACAAGACTCTGTCTGATAATTTCGCAGAAACAAATGCTACATTTGAAAAACTGGCTCATGAAAGTGTCAAGGACAAGAAGAGGAAAAATAAAATCACCAAAGACTATAACAGTCTATGGTGGTTAGCAAAACACCTTAAGAGGAAGATTAGAAAATTAAAGAAAAAGAAAAAGTCACACCTAGATCTGCAAGTGCTAGCTCAGGTTGTTGTAAATATGCAAGGGGATAAAGTAGAGACACACTGATTTTTTGATAGAACCACAGTTTTGGAGGTGAAAGTTCATTTTGGGCCAAGACAAATCTTTCACCAGCACATAGGGAAATTTTTACAACCAGTTAGATGGTGAAAGGCAGTGCTTTCACCAGCTAACCAGCGAATCATAAAGCAAGTTAGTTGGTGAAAGCACGAAAAGCATTTTTGAAAGCTAAGGATGGAGCAGGGTGATTTTCAAAGGATTTAAAGAGGTTCCAGAGAATTGAATGATTAACAACTCGGTCAAAGTAATCCTCAGCATCAGAGATTCGTGGGATTTTTGAAAACCACATGATAAATTGATCTCCTAAAGTGTCGACTATGAGTAACTGAAGGAATCCAGCTACCAAGATAGGTGCCTTTGCCATGTTTCATGACAAAAAAGATTCCAGAAGATGAAGAATACAGATGTCAAATTTTGAGATGGAAGACAATTCGAACGCTAGTCTATCCATTAAGTCTTTGTTATCGATTGGCTTAGTTAATTTGATTTGCTATTTTTAGATACAGATCCAAGTTTTTAGGATCTTAAAAACTGATTGTAAAAGGCTATAAATGGCTATATTTTCTAAGAGACAAGGGTTCAAACTGGGAATATATTTTGGGCTAATGTATAGACTCTTATTTACAGAGTAAAATTACAGTCTCCTTTCGTTTTCAATATCAGAAATATTCATGTTTCCCTTTCTGTACTTTGTTTCAGTTTATCTTATCTTATGAAGACTGTTATCTCTTTATTGAGCTCATATAATTTAAGTAAAGGATTTCTTTCTATCTTGCATTAAGCCCTACATTCTGTTGTACTTGGCAATCAAGATTAGTGTTCTTCATCCTCTCGTTTCAAATTATTTGATCTGATTATTGTTTCCTGAAAACACTGTTTCTTTAGATGTGTGATGAGTTGTCTATTACATTGATCATTAAATACCCCATTGTTCCAAGCATACCTACACATTATTTTAAGTTACCAAGCATCCTTAGTCTACAACCCTAAGGAGTTTCTTGGAGTGATAACAAATTGGCACCGTTGCTGGGGAGACGAAATTTAAGTTCTGCTTTCCTAGGATACGACACAGAGATGATCTTTGATGATAGACAAAGATTAGACATTTTAGTTGGTTGTAATTATCTATCTGGCGACTCCACAAGTTCATCCTGGGTCCTAAGAGGATCAATACTAGGGAAAATCCTCAAGAATCACCTATCACACTAGTGTCTAATCTAGAACTAATTCTCAAGAAAGGAAAGACCATTCAGGGTCAAGCTTCAAAATCAGATACAGAAGGTAATCCTCTTTTCAGTTCTGGAAAATCTACTACAGAAAAATTTGAGTTATTTTCAAAAAGCATTGATGAAAAGACAACTGTAAATACTGTAGAAGAACAATCTCTTTTTGATCAACGGGAAAATACTAATGATGATAAATTGATAGATTTAAATTTGATTGAAAAAACATCCAAGACTTTAGAAAGAAGCCATAGTTCTTATTCCCTTGAGTCTTTTCATTCTCAGCAATAAGAAGATCATTTAAACATTTACACTAGCCTCCTTGATATTGAACATCTTCTCTAAGAGTTATCTGCTAAAGGTGAAGAAAATTTAGCTAGACAACTTGCAAATTTTTACAGAGCCTCATATCAGACCTCTTTCCCATTAGAAGATTCACCTCTTTCGCATTCCTCCAGTGTTGAATACTCGAAAAAGAAACCATCACCTTTCTCACCCCTGATAGTTATGGCTGCACCACCTCCTTTGACAAAGATGCAACAAATCCTAGCTGCTAGGTATGCACCACTTATATTGCCAAACCCAGTATCAGCCATGCCAACGGGAGACTATCAGAAGTATATGCCCAAATTCACAGGCGAAGGCGATGTGTCTGTTGAAGAACATATTGAGGCTTTCTACAATTATGTTGAAAACCTTAATATTGAAGAAGAAGATGTTTGGACACGAGTATTTGTCCAAAGCCTAGATGGCCATGCTAGGAAATGGTTCAAAGAACTCCCTGTTGGTTCCATAGCTGGAATCGAGCAATTGGATGAGACCTTTTTGAAACATTGGGGTGACAGAAGAGATTTTGTATACTATATCACAGAATTTGGAAATCTAAGGAAGCAAAATAGTGAGTCAGTCTCTGATTTCACTAAAAGATTTAACCAGATGTACGACAAAATACTAGTAGAGATAAAACCTTCATATGCTTCTGCCAAGATCACATATTTTGATGCTTTTGACTCATATTTCTATTTATTTTTGAGAGAAAGGAGGTCACCAACATTATCTCTCATGTAAGATGCTTCCCTTGAGGTGGAATCAAATATTTTAGCTTCCCAAAAGCTAAAAGGAAATTCTGATAAGAGGAGGCCAAGGAATGAAGCTTCTTCTTCATCAAGTGCTGACCCAAAGTTTGATAAAATGGATAAGATGCTAGAGTCTCTAACCTCTGAGATATCTAATCTCAATATTGAAAATAAGCAGCCTGTGAAGGGAAGAG
>ML824808.1:7972-20151 GCA_009831015.1 Picea engelmannii | reverse complement strand
ATTTCTATTAATGAAATAAATGTACAGAGACTGTAAAAATACAGAGTGAAAGACTCGCTAGAATGGTGGCAGCTTATCTCTGAGAAGAGATGTGACGGCTACTCGCATTCGCAAGAAGATGGTTACAATGAGGATCTAGAGGAATTTTTACAATAATCGGGAATTCCAAAAGTCCTAGACATCCAAAAACCTAACCCTAGGAGATGAAGCGCCAAAAGTCATGTGGGGCTCGTTTGGGTAAGTTGGTGCATCAACTTCCTGGGGTCGTAACTTTTGCATACGATCTCCGTTTTAAGCGTGTTATAGCTAGTTGGAAAGGTATCATCGAGGAGATTCATTTTGGGGGATAAATCATGCCTTCAACTATCATTGATAACCTATATCTTGAAAAAACTTCATTTAGGCCCTCAAAATGGCCTCAGAAGTGAAAACCTGCTAAAAATAGTAAATTGCCAAAATGGCCAGAAAACTGTTTTGAGCCATTTGGAAAAGGTGGGTGGCCCCCGATATCCACATGGATCATGTCTATACCCTTTTTATTAAATCAATCCACTTAAAATCAATGATTAACACTTAAAATCAATGAGTAATACTTAAAATCAACTAGACTTTTCTTTTTAGGGTTCACCAAGTAGTCCAGGCTCTAGGGACTTGAAATAGGTGTGGAGAGGAAACCCTTCAAGGCCACTTAAAAAATTATAAGAGTTTGTGATAGGGAGTGTTAGAGTTCATTTTCATAAGAGTAAGCGAGGACCCCCCATTAACATAGGGGCTAAACACGAGGTCGCGTGAGGAAAGGTAGAGGATATAACCCCTCCAAAGCCAGACTAAGCGTAGTGGGGATCGTATATTGAGGGTCGTTCTTGGGATTTACACTGACCGCATTTGATTATGGAGCCTTGTGGACCTCGAATCTGTTTGATATTATAAATTTTATTCCGAACCATTTTCCTTCGGTAACCTTGCAAGGCTTCAAAATTTGTTATCCTTCTCATTACGATAAGCTTGATTGTCAATTGTACTCGCTTAGTGACTGACTGCGAGATGGAAACCTAGTTTCCTATTTTTAGGGACTTACACAGGTGACTGAAGGGGTATAATGCATTACCTAGGGCAGATGTTGTATCACACTTTGGAGAGTATACCCATAGGGTGTTTCTTTGTTTGAGTTAGACTTGCACTGGTAAGTTTCTCTAGTGTCGATTGGCGTAATTGTTCTTCCTTCCAATCAGTTGTTTTCTTGATTTTTCATTAGGAAATTTTTAGTGTGTGCTCTGTGTTTCACGCTAGATTAACCTTAGAGTGTCATTTGATCATTTCATAAGGTGGAATATCAACAAATTCATCATTTTCATAGGCTTCATGGCTTGACAATGGTTACTTTGGAGCCACCTCCATCACCACTGAGGCACAGACAAGATCAAGAGGGTTCATTCGAAGCGACCAAGACACATGAAACTATACCTGAGCTAGCTCCTAGAGAATAATTTATTGCATCAGAGGAGTCCACTATTTCTAACCTCGAAGTTGAAGGCTCCAGACCTGCAAACCCTTCAATCACTTACTTCACTTGAACATCAATTTGTTAGACGAGCGACGATGGAAGAAACTAGTGATACTTCTTCTGGGAGTCATCATACTCCCATCTCAGCTATCGTGGGAGGGGGTGTTGTACCTCCTCCCCCACCTCCACCTATCAGGACTATGGCTTTCCAGAAACCCACTACTTCGGGTAGTGGCACAATCCCTTCAATGAATCTGACCACTATTCCCTCTATCCAAAACATTTATGGTGATCCCTTTTCATACGGGATGTCGGGTTTCAACTCTAGTTTTGTCTTAAACTACTCTACTCTACATACTATTGGTTTGGGTCTAGGGATCTCTAATGATCCCTTACAAGGATCTATCATGGGCACCATTACCCCATTCAACACTATCCCTTACGGTGGGGGTCATATCTCTCCTTCATCCCCTTAGTTTGGAGGTTCTTTCCAGCAACCGATCAGGCCTAACACCAACTCTAGTTTTTTCAATGGGGGAGTCATGGACCTCAGTCCGACATGAATCTGGTAGGGTATATGTTTTTTTATTTGTTTGGTGCGTCTGGAAGTAACGCTTTCTCATCATTTTCTTTCTCGGCTAGGGGAAACCTCATTTTTGGTCAACCAAACCCTATGCAAGGTTTCATTCCTTCACAGGGAGCAATAATGAGAGTTTACTCCTCACAAGTTCTTGGAAATCCCTGGTAGGGATCGTTTACTTCAGAAGGGATGATGATAAGAGGAAACCCCTCCCACACTTAGTGGAACCATGAGAATGGTTCAATACCTATTCCAAGAAGGTCGGTTGGGGGCATCCCCAACCAAGGTCCTTGGAATATTGTGAAGGGAGAAATCCCTACACAAGGCATGTCATCCAACTATGGGAATCAACCAGTGATGCAAAATCAAACACAAACTCCCTTTTCTGGACAGGGCCACCATGGTTTCTACCAAAACCCTGCCCAACAACCAAACTTTTCTTGGCAAATTGGTGCCATAAAAAATCCATGACCCTCTTTTCATTTGAATCCACCACAACCTAGACTACCTTTCCTGGCAACTCTGAATTTTCCAGACTTGTCGAGATTTTTGAATGACCTGATATATCATGATCTGCATTGCCCCCCCATGCCGACTAAGTTTCCCTCCGACATCCCTAAGTTTGAAGGCAATCCTGGCGAAGATAGAGGTGATCATGTTACAACATTTCAATTATGGTTCTCATTCAACTCGTTAAAGGATGATTATGTTTAGTTTCATTTGTTTCAACACACTCTTATAGTGGGTGATATCAAATGGTATATTGAGCTCGATATCTCGAAGTACACTTAATTTAATGACCTGTCTATCATCTTTTTAAATAATTTCCAGTTATCGGTAAGATACGATGTCAGAACCGAGTTGTTGGCCAACTTCGAGAAAACAAAATTCATCCATATCTTGGATCACATCCAATAATAGTGACGAAAAAAGAAGTTTATCAAAGTTAAGGTCCCTCTCACATTTTTTCTCGAGTGGTTCCTAAAGTCCTTGGTGCCTCGTGTATCCAAAGATGTTGCGACGTCCAGAGTTTTTTATGAAGAAGAGGTTTGGTCAGTTGATTTCTTTTGGAGGTATTTTTCTAGGTGAAGAAACCAATAATGTTTCCAAGTACAGTTCCATAATAGAATTACCACGTGATTCCTTGTCACATGGTATTTCTCACCTCCAGTTTTATCTAGATGCTCAACTGGTCGTGTCTCTGTTAAATGGAGTATATAGTGTCTACGATCCTAGCCTTCACTGATGATTCCTTAGGGAACATCTCTTAGAACACTATTTTTATTATATTAATTATATTCATGTTCCTAGGAGATATAATCAAATATCTGATACATTGGTTAATCAAGTATTAGATTGGCATATTGCTCACAAATAAATTAAAAACACACACATACACTCACATGTAAATACATTTGTACAAAATGTAAAGACGAAAATATGTATATATATAATAATGTGTCCCAAAAATACTTTCATAAGTACAAAAGTGGGCCATAAAGCCTCAAATAGAGCCAATATACATCGTTTCTCTCAAGCCCTCACTATATAATAGTGTAAAAAAGGTTCCCTCGACAGATATGTGGTCCATTTCTAACTATGGCCTAGGCATGTTGGCCCTAGTATAATGAAATACGAAATTTGCAAGACGAAGGAACAACTAAACCCAAGTCCTGGGTACCCCTACAACATGTGGCTACATGGTCGGGGGAAGGTCCTCTATCTCTTTCATTAGTACTGCATGAGTGAGAGTTGTCATGTTTCTCTCTACTCATCACAATAATCTCTCAGCCTCTCCAGTTAGTAATCCTCTTGTAGTTATTGGTCCTCCCACTGCTGCTGGTCCAACATCTTCTTGAGGACGATGCTTGTTCATGGAAAATTCAGCCGGTCACATTGGTCCCACATATGTATATGAAATATCATTGAGTTAGTACTTTCATATCACCATCAAAAGGAAAACATTTAAAAAAATTTAAAAATAAAATAACTTTAAAATGTGTTTACATATCTCTCAACGCTCCTTGCCAGGGGAAATAGGCATATTAGGATCCCTCGGGAAACTAATCCCTACATAGGGATAGTCCTCTATCACAGGAATTTGATGGGCCCATCAATCAAAAAAATTGTCGTCAAAGGCCTCTTGTACTCTCCCCACAACATTTTGAGGTAACAAAGCTTCCCACTTGCATAATTTTGGAAAGGAGGAAATATGGCCGTGTACGTTCTCCCTTTGGATAAGGATTGGCACTCTCTTGAAAAAGAAAGCACATATCATGGTCTTGAACCCAGAGTTATTCTTCTTTATTCTTCGACAGTCGGTCAATTATTTTTTCATGTATGTGAGAATTGTAGTGCTCTAGTAAAAAGTAGTGGCGTCTAGACACTGAGCTTCACAATGCATCTGTGCATGTGAACTCTAATGAAGTGTTGCGGATCCCATGATCCACCCAATCATGTAGAGTACTGTCTGAATATTGAGGTGGGTGATCTTATGAATTGGCACCTGATATCCTACTTTCTTAGTGTCGGCCTCATAATACATCCCAATGTAATCCTCTATGTTGTGTAGTCCTGGAGGAAAGGTCCTCAATTTGACTGGTTCCCTCCTCCTGGAGAGGCCGATCAAAAAATAGATATTCTTCATTATCGGAGTCATTGATTGACCCTATATCATGAAGGCATGTACATCTGGATTCTAGTACTCTATCAAGTGGTTCAATAGCATGGTTTTTCCCTCATGAATGGACACTGAACAAATTTCCACATACCACACTGCTTAGGCATGACAATGGCCCCTAGATCCTCCTCTACCAAGACATCTAACTCTTCATGTTCTCTCTCTTTCCAGTGAACATACCTCATGTTGCAAAATAATTTGTGAGGTTATCCCCTTGTTTCATTTTTTTTGAAAGATAAAAGAGATGTACGCGGGTTGTCCTTAATATAGTCATGTATGTACACGGGCTAAGTGTTACATTTCCCATGTACACACATGTGTTGGGCATGGAAAACCCGAGTACACGCAGGCCCGACCCTTTTACTAGGGTGTGCACCTTTCAAATAATAAAATAAGCAACAAATAATGAATGAAAAGGAGGAGAGAGTTCATTTTTACTTACTTGGTTCAAGTTTGAAGATCTTTCGTCCACTGTAGCTCCTCGAATTCGTGTTTTAAAGAAGAGGGTTTTTTGGTTTTTTGTTTATTTTCCAATTTGCAATGGTTAAAATGAGTTGTCCACCTCTATTTATAGACTTGTTTTGGCTGTCTTTTTCCCAGTTTGGTCCTTTTTTCCCATATTCTTAGCCTGCTAAGTACTTGAGTTTCTTTTTGAGAGATCTTTGGGTCATTCTAATGAACTTGTTCTTTTGGTTTGGTGTTTTCATGAGACAGGTTACACTCATAACATCTCGTGGTAAAAGTTGTTTTTCAACATTTTCATATAGGTTAGGTTCTCACCACCTTGCATCTTGCATATTGTTGACTTTTTCACTTTTCCATAGGATCGATCCCACCAAAGTGTGACACATAACCTTCTATGTTGCTTTATAAGTGTCGTAAATAGGTGGTAGAGACTTCCTCTAGATGGATGCCCTAGGTAGATCCTTTGATGCATTTTTGTGTCCATGCTCTGAGTTTTTTCCCATAGGCTTGGGAGTCCTTTTAGTCATGTCGTGATTGTATATAGAAGCCCCATTCTTCTTCATCTTTTATGGATCATACCTGAGGGAATTGCTATGAGCATGGTTTTTTGTCTTCCAAGCTCGCTTAAAATTTTAAACAAACATCTAATGAGAGCTTATTTATTCTTTTCGATCTTTTTTGGATTACTTAAGAAAAGAATCCCCCATGGAGTATTCTTTAAGCCCTTTTTATACTCTCTAAAATTGAAAAGATTGTCGAGTGATCTTGTTTCCCTTCATGCTCGTCAAACTAAAATTTGAAGTCACATTTGTTTGGTGGTAGTTTACCTCTTTCTTCGGTCTAGACGGTTAATTTAAAATTAAAGGTATGCCCTAGGAGCTTCGGTTCACTAGGAGAGTATTCTCAAGTGTAAATTTAACCCTTTTTTGGGCCCTCAGGACTAAATTTTTGAAAAGGGGCATTCTCCTTGGTTTTGGTTTATCTCTTTTTCGGGCCTTGGAGATTATCTATGAAAAAGGAACCCCCTCGAAGTCCATAGTTAATCTCTTTTAAAAGTCCCTAAATATGAAAAGACATCGAGTGACCTTGTTTCTCTCACACTCGTTAATTAGTCCTGAATGAATATCTATTTGGAATAAGTTTAACCCTTTTTCTGACCAATATATTATTTGGGAAAAAGGTACACCTCAGGATACATTTCTCGCTTAGAGAGTTCTCTTAAGTTATATTTTATAATTTTTTGGTCTAAGGAGACTAAATTTAGAAAAAGGCTATGAGTCCATAGTTAAGCTCTTTTCAGACTCCTTAAAATTGAAAAGATAGTCGAGTGATATTATCTTAGTCACACTTGTTAAAATGGTTTTGAAGAGATGTAATTTCTCTATAAGTTTAACCCTTTTTTGAACCAACTAGACTAATTATGGAAAAGGAACATTCTGGAGCCTTCTTTTAGTGTTTTTCAAACTCTCTAAACATGAAAAAGCACCAATCTTACCTTCTCTAGGCTCATAAACTTCACATAGAAGGAGTCTTGATGTGTAGTAATCACATCAAATGCCTCATCCTTGCATCTTTGGTCTATTGTCGGATTCATGTTTCTATTAAATTAACTTTCAAAGCATTCCTTAACTGCAAGCCTTGTAGCACTTTTTCTCTCACGATCTGACACCTTAACCCATGGTGGAATTTTCTCGAGTGTCCTTATCCTGCACATGTCTCCTTGCATTGAGAATCAACATGTTCCATGCACTTGGAACTAGTTTTATTTCCTGTGACACTCATTCCCTCTTTGTAATGTAGTATTATTTTATTCTTTTTCAAGCTCGTTAAAACTTTGAAAAAGACAAAAAAAATCAAGTATTCCAAAAAGAGGGGATAGGATATACATTCTTGTTTTATGGAAACAAGATAGTCACCCTTGGACAAAGCACATCCTTTCGTTTGTTCACCAAGCATTGGGATTTAGTATGACATTAGGAGGTTTTTCTCGTTACATAGAGCTATGTCCTCCTCTATTTGGTTACTCTTCCAAACATATGGAGATTTTGTGGTGCCTCTTGTATCAGAGACTTATGTCAACAGTATGCTTCCTGAGTCTCATAATTTTGTCGTGATTTTTTCCAAGGGAAGTTTTATCCAACCTGAGTCAACCATTCTGCAGTTGATCTCTTAACTTTCATGATTCAACCATCTTGAGAGTCCAATCAAGTTTGGATTCAAAATCAATGAAGTTTTGTGCTTGATCATTGAGATCCTCCATTATTTCCCCGATGACATGTCGAAGACCTTAGAGTAGTGAGTCTTACAATCCTATTGTACTCCTACCCGCATTTTGAAGATATTGAAGTTGTTTCTCGAGCTATGAAGTCCTCATCTCCAACCACAGACATTGATGCTTATCAAAGATGCATATCATATTGTACTTGTATATCTTCAGATGCTCTTGAGATGTAGATCCACTATGTATTGTTCATGGATATACTTTATACAAACATTTATATTTTGTCTAGTAGTCATATTTGACATGGATTTGCAGTGTACTTGATTGGAAACCATTCTTAGTTCATCCCAAGCATGGCTATTCCTTCCTCGAAGAGATTATCATTATTTTGCAGATGGCATGCTCATAAACACTCACCTTGGGCTCACTCAACTCCGTGCCTTCCCACTGTGTAAAGATATTGTAATGTATTTCAGCCATCAGTTGCTCTTCCGAGATCACACATTAGGGGGCATCAATTATAGTCCAAAATTCCTTATCTGTGCATACAAGACATTGGCCCTTCCATTTGCATACTTTTCCAAAATAATGTTGAGGCTTCCTTTTAAAAAACTACTTTTTGGATAGTGTACACTAACTGATGCACTAATAGCCTGCCTACACATGCATTTTGCATGCTATTTATCCCGTGTACGCATGTGTGTTTCATGCTAGTTAGCTCGCGTTTACCTCCAATATTTGCAAAAAATATAAAATTGCACGAAATTCGGCGGAGTTTACGGGCTATGGAGGGTTTTCTAACCATTTTACCCCTTTTAGCCCATCCCCAAACCGAATAACCATCATTTTCTCATATAAAAAGAGGTATTGGGGAGTCATTTATGAAAATGAGCAAGATATTAAGAAAAGTATGCAAACATCCCTTTCCTTTATTAGCCCAAGATTTGCATCCCATTCTAAGTTTTGGCATGAGCCTTCCTCTCCATCCTTTCTCCTTATGCAACACTTCCTCCTTCCCTTGGTGATATGTTGGTTGTGAGAATATAATGTGGGATTGATGCACTTGTATCCATGACAGAGGAGCTCAGACTTGGTTTGTGGAGCGATTTCTAGCAAAGGTTGTAATCCTTTTTATCTTGAAATTGAATAAAATAGTTTATCCTTGTCCCAAAACCCTATGTTTATATCATTTTGTTAATTTTCACATTATATCTATGTCTATGCTTTTAAATTGATCAATAGATATTTGATATGTTGTTGCATTGTATTCCTAACCTTTTGCAGGTCATCTTTGGGAGGAGAACTGTGGTCTAGGAGGCGACAACAAGTGAAAGAGGTTTACACCAACCACAAGGACTAAAGGTGCACTCATTAACTCTCTTTCGTTTCTCTCTCATCACTTAGTTTAGATGGTTTTGGGGTATATTAAGGGTAGATCATTAATTTAAGGGAGTTATCGCTATGCCTTTACCTTAGACCAAGTATAGGGGGATTTTCCCCATAGCAGTTACAGACTCTAAAAAACATCAATTGTTGGCTAACCTTATGAAATGTGAGTTTTCTAAGTAGTCATTGATGTATTTGGGGTACATGATTGGAAGAAGGGAACTCAATATAGATCCTAAAAATATGGAGGCCATCCTTACATGGCCAGTTCCTATTAATGTCACTAAAGTTAGGATCTTTGTTAGGGTAGTGTAGTACCTAAAAAAGTTCATAACATAATTTTCAATGGTAGCTGCACAACTCCATGCCATATTATCCAGTGGTAATAATTTATAGTGGGGAAAGAATCGATATAAAGCTTCAAATGAGATGAAATTAAATATTATTCAAGCACCATTCCTTTATTTTCCTAGCTTGTAGAAGCCTTTTGAAGTGGAGATGAATGCTAGTGGATATTGTTGGTGTTTTATGATTCTCAAATCGGATAGTTATTTCCTTATGATTATTAACAAGATTCACTTTCATACATCAATTATCATAGAATAACTATACAATGAAAATATGAACTATAACAATGCAACGAAAATAAAAAGATCTAGAAATATTAACCATGCATAGTAGACACAAGAACATGACACAAGAACACAAGAGTTTATCTTGGGAAACCCAACCTTGGGATAAAACCCAACAACCTTTCTATAGAAGAATTCAGTCGAAGATATTACCTATACATCACCATCTATAGCCAAAATACCATAAATATAAGATCCAACCCGAGGCTAGCATCACCAAGACCTAGAGACTCAATAAGATGACCAAGAATAACCAAACAAGAGCTTCTCCAAGTGTATTACACTCTCCAAGATAATTAGAAACCATAAATAGAAAAATTTCCAAAAACTACATCTACAATGCCTTGTGCGCACTGCAGAAGGAGTTGTTTGATTGTCCAAATGAAATGAGCCAATCTTGTATTTATACTAATCAGGGTGCCATCCTGGGGCCGACTTCTTATTTCTGGGTCTCCAATTTCTTTATTAACTTTCAATGGGACCGACTTCTCTTCCTGGGTCTTCAACTTCTTCCCAGGGATTCTCATAATGGTATAGATGGTTGTTCTTGTACTTTCTTGTGGATAATGACTACCTAAAGTTGCAAATATCCAACACTTCCTCTCAACAAGGGACACATTCTCCATACTTGGATTTCTTATGTCATAGAAATTAGGTTTTCTTCATGAGCCATGTTGATGTGTCATCTTCGCACTTGCATTCCATCCCATAATATGCATGTGATAGCATCTCGAGTCCATCCACTCCTATCAGGAGAAGGAATATACCATGTCCATTCACCACTAGCAAATCCCCGTGGATGAATGAATCATTTACCCTTGGTCATATCAACACTATCATAGCCATGTGCATGATCAATATGGGATAATGTATGCCTTATGCTATGGGCCATTCACTACTAGCAGATCCCTATAAGTGAATTAATCATTCTCCCTTGGTCATATCAGCACTAGCATAGCCCTGTGCATGACCAATATGGGAGAATCTATGCCCAATGATTTTTCCTAGAGAACATCAACATATATGTTCCATTAACCACTAGAAGAGCCCCTTGAGTGAATGAATCGTTCACCCTTGGTCATATCAACACTAGCATAACATCGTGCAAGACCAATCTAGGAGAATGTCTACCCGATGCTATTAACATACCTGGGCCATTCACCAATAGAAGATCCCCATGAGTGAATGAATATTTCTCCCTTGGTCATATCAACACTAACATAGCCCCGTGCATGAACAATATGGGATAATGTCTTCCCTATGTTAAAACATCAACACTCATCACTAGCCAAATCAACATGGCTAATCCTATGGATCATCCTCCTCATCCAAATCAGCATAGCCACTTTGGGAGGCTATCTACAATCTGCTCATATGTGGATAACTACTCGAGCTTCATTGCTCCCTTTTGTACCATGTATCAGATGAGGTCTTGCAAGAAGATTCAAAATTTTCACCACTTCATGACTTGTGACAGTGGCCATGAGATAATCCATCTCTACTGTACTAAGTTCTATAGAATCCTGCTTCCATCTTATCCTGGAAATCATAATTGATTCCAAGTTGAAGAAACACCATGTGGTTCTCAATATGTCTACTACACTCCCTACTCAATCTGAATCTATATATCTCAGCAACCTCACTTCATCACTTGATACAAATCATATCTAGCTATACCATGCTTCACTTCCACTCATTGGAACTGCCTTGTCTTCAACCAAATATTGTCTCAGGGTGCTCATTGCAAATAAAATATATGGCCTGGTGTTAACCGATTACATCAAGGATCCAATCAAATTCTTATACATCGTGGTGTTGATGATGATTATGGTCAACAATACTTAGCAAACAAAGTGTTTCAAGGCTTCCCCTCAATTTTCATTACTTACGCAAAAATTTTGCACACTATCTCTAAGCTGCTACCACACATTTCAAGGATCATGTCTTCTGATCATTCGTCAACCAGAATATTTTAAATTTAGGATAAGAATTGTTAATGGTTAACAAATATGGTCGACTATTGCAAGGTGATAATAGGTTCAATACAATTTCTCGACAATATCGTTATAGACCTTCACTCGTAGCTATATATGTCATTTTCTTCATGTACTCTCTTAATGTGTCATTGGTACGTTGACATTACTTTTAGCTTTTCTTACAACCACTTTTGGGTCACTGTCGGGCTAAATATATGAACTATTAATTCAAACATTAAATTATCAACCATGGAGTCATAGACTTAGAGACATAGGCACAGGAAATGCAGGATTGGAGCCTAGTCTAGCCTATTCTAAAGCTGACAAACACACTTCAAAATGGAAGAAAGTAGAAGTAGAGGTAAAATCAAAGTGCATAAATAAAAGGAAATTTAAACTATGGAAAAACCAAATTAAAGAAAACTAGATTAAAAGACAAGAAAGGAAACCCAAAAGTAAATGTGGAATTTACCCAAACTGTCATTCAAATCAGTCAGTTGGATGAGGTTACTCAAACCCTCATGTATGTGTGCTACTGACCTAAAGTGGAATTTACTAGTTTTAAAAGCAAATCCACCAAACTCCTAATCAACCCTTATGTAGACAAAGTGATGTAATGTAAAGACTTCAAAGAAACAAACTTTAGAGAGTTGTCCTCAAGAAAAGATACACCTAGGAATGAAAGCGAAGTCAAAGTGGAGGTACATAATTAGTTTTATTTGTTTCAAAATGAAT
>ML824807.1:76608-95874 GCA_009831015.1 Picea engelmannii | reverse complement strand
TTTTAATGAAGGAGATTTGGTATTAAGGTGGGATGCTAGGAGAGAGGATAAAGAAAAACATGGTAAGTTTGACAACTTATGATATCATTCTTTCAGAATAGCCAAGGTGATGGATAATAATACTTTTCTCCTACATAATCTAGATGAAACAAAAACTTTTGGGGGCCCAATGAATGGGAGGTTTTTGAAACACTATTTTCTTTAAAGATTCATCAAGGTTTCAACTTGTACAATAGGTTTTTATTTCAATAAAGACTCCATATACCCAATGTAATTGTTTTTATACAGTTGTGTTGTGAATAACGGGTGATAGATGCAGGGGGATCAATGAATCAGAAGTAAGGAAAAGACATTAGTCTGTAGTTCTTGGAGTTTTATCATCAAAACTTCACCCCCAGAAGGAGCCAATGTTAGTCTCTAATTTTGTTCTTTATTTAGTGAGAATCCCTAATCCTAAGCCCTCCCTGCTTATAACTCATTGCTTGATTTTATTAGACTTAATATTTGGTTTGAGTTTGTTATGATTTTCATTTTTGGCATTTTTGAATAATTTTCTTAATTTTGAAGGTTTAAGATATGGATTAATGAGATTTGTCACATCATTTGCTTATTTGAATTTTGAAAATTCAAATTATTGCCAAGTCATCAATGGCGCTACAGAAATAACGCTATTCCTATAGCACTGAAGTAATTATTCTTTGACATGTGCCAGCCATCCAAATCTCATCATGATCACACAAATCGTGGACAAAAGACCTGCATGTACTCCATGATCTCGCTTGAATCGATGATTCTGTTTGAACCGTTTCATGAATGAGATCACTCTTTACCTGGAAGGACCTGCATCAAATCAATCCCATTTCTAATATTATTAAATGACACTATCATCTATTATTCTAATTTGTCGGATGATGTGTGAAAATATCTATTTAAGGAAATCGTTATGTAATAACAGCTACAGGTTTTTGAAATTCTTGTTTTCCAACAACCCTGAGTTACAGGACTGTATCATTGACATGGTGTCAAAGAAAGGTGGGAAAATTGTTAGGTTGGAACCTTAGGGCACTGAACTACTTGAAGCGTACCCACAGATGGCACAAAGTTTCAAGGACATTGGTTAACTCGAGTTTTTTACCACTTTCCAAGTACATGTGTTACATGTTATTTTAGTCATCTGAATGATCCATTGACAAACATGTGTTCATGTTCCCAAAAGATACTATCTTCATGAGAAAGGTGACTGGCTTTCTCTTCCAAAAAACATTATTAAGGAGGGTCATCATAGGTTGCATCATAAGCAGGGTGCGATGATTCCTGGTCACCGCAGGCTGCCCTAAAACTAGATTGTGATGTCTCCATAGACTACTCTACAGATGGGGTGCAACGATGACAAAAGGCTAAGAAAAGGTCGACCTTCACGAAATTTCTAGAAGGGAATCTTCTAGAAGGTGAGGTGGCATCCGTATGATTGGGATCCTACTCACTTCTCTGATTTGTTGGGATCATCCTAATCTCTTTAACCATATCTCTTTCCTCTATATAAAGAGGGATTTCTCATGGAAAAGGCTAAGGTCGATTCAAGCAAGATAATTATTGAATAGGCTAAATATTGTGTGAAGAACTCTACATTGGGTCATTCTTGAGAGATTCATTTCAGTTCATCAAGTCATTGTGGATATTCTTCATTCAAGTTTGGAGCAAGTGCATGTTGGAGAAAACGGTCATCAGAAGAAGACCTTGTAACAACAAGGCTTTGGTTTTAATCTCCTCTTTTATTATTTAGAATACAGTGACACGTTTCTTTCCCATAAAATTCATCTCATTTTATTGTATGACTCCTTGATCACATACATAGGTTCTCTTTGAGTATGCTATTTTGATTTCACTTTGGTTGGCGTGTGTTCTCTTGCATATCTAATATCCCAGGAGCACTGGAGTGGAGATAGGTCGATGATGACAAGAGGAAGTGATATTTAAATGGTATGTTGCCTGTCTTTTGTTTGATAGTTAACTCAATGATTAGAGCTTAGGTAAAGTATCATGTCATGTTTTGTTTTTTTCTAGATCTAGGTGGATCTAGGAAGATCTGTTTATGTTTGCATTTACCGATAAGTCCCATAACAAAATTGGTGACCATACTGGGTATACGACCTCCTTTTGATTTTTCCTTCCCATTTTCCTTTGGCCTGCATTCATTTGATAATTTTCATTCTTTGAGTCTATGGGTGATCCATTTGGACTTCCTGGGTTTATAATTTCTTTTGAACTTTCTGTCTTTCTCCCAATTTTTTAAAATTTACAGAGCTAGTCGCACTATACCTTACTGACAGCTTGCAACGACCCTTTCTCATTGCACTCTGCCTAGCCATTCCAGTGTGAATACATCGCACTCTACTCGGCCAGTGGCCTACGATGACCCCTACTTATTGCACTATGTCTTATTCCTACCCTGCGATGACTCCTGTAGGTTCTATTGGAGTGAATCAGTTTGATTTTTACTACCCAGATTTGCTTTGAAAGCTTGGGGTGCACTTCCTGAGCCCATGATTAATTGATTCTTGAGTTTGGAACTTGCTTGTGGTCAATTTTCAGTGATTGAAAGTCTTTCTTTGCTTTGTGCAAGTTTTTTCTCATACTCATTATTGCAAAGATATAATCTTAGATCTTCATATGAGTGTTTGTTTGATAAAGGGTCTTTGGTGTGTCTTGAGTTTTGGATTCATTTTTTTTTCCAGATTGTTTGTTGATTAAGAAACACTTCTTGCTTGCTTATATTAAGAGTTCTTGTCTTTTTCATTTTGTTTACATTGCAAATTTGATTTGGGAATGGTATTGAGAGTGTCTTGATTTTCTTGGGTTGTGTTTTCCTTTCATCATCATATCTATGATTTTATATTGGAAAGGAAGAATTGAATTTATTTATTCTTGTTGGCAATATCTTATAAAAAAAAATTTACGTTCGAAATACAAGAAGAAATTGGAAAATTTGTATTTCATGGTTATTTGGAATTGTGTTCATTCAGAATTAAGGAATTGCAATTAGTAGCTTGCTTCACTTCAAAAGAAAAATACCTTCTCCCTACTGTAACTAGAGTTCATTGAATTAAAAATTGCATATTCATCTCTTTGGAATTTTATTGGGTCAAGGTTATAACATCAACAGTTTCACTTCCACCTCCTTTTTTGAGTAAACAACAACCTCTAAAATACAATGCAAATCTAAAATTTAATTAGTAGATTTTATTTTCTAGGGATGTTTTACACCAACATTAGCTAGGATAATGCTTTGAAATAGGTTGTGAGGCACACTCTCCAAAGCATCAAAACACACAATAGTATCTTGTGATAGCGAGAGTTCAAATCCATTGTCACATTTTGTCCTAGGAAGCCCTTCTCACGCAAGGGTCAAACCTGAGGTCGCATTAAGACTAGCAGAGTTACTCACCCTTCTTTGTTGGTCTTGGTGTATAGATTGTACGTATTATGGGGGTCACTTGAAGGTATAACCAAAATGATGAGCGGAAGAATTTCAAGTTTATTGTGGGCTAAATACCCTGCCTTTGCGTGTGGATCAGACTATTGATTGTTTCCCCATGCATCACTGTTGTAGTTGGTAACCTTAGTAGCCTATATATTTAGGGTCTTTACATGAGGTGAATGTGGAGGGGAAAGTCTTCACAGTACCTAGAATTGACGTTGGCCAAACTCACTTGGGCTCCTTGGAGGGTATACCCAAGATTATGTGTGGGAAATTGCACCAGGGTGTAAGTCCATTAAGTAGGTCATCAACGTAACTTTTCCACCCACTTATCCCAGCCCCTTCTTGTCTTGATTTCATGACATTGGATTTCATCACCAACTAGTGACTTTGAAATAATAAGGTATGTTTGCTTGGTTTGATTCTTAGATATTATTATTGAGTGTTGTTTGTTTTCTCTAGTCAGCCATAGATTTATTTCACTCTTTACTTAGCTCGAGAAAGATCGACCTTCATCATTCACGTAGGATGCAAGGGATACCTTCAGAAAATCTGGCAGATTACCAACCCTTGGCTCTTAACCTACAAGAAGGCTCTCTTGAGGGAGTGGTCGATCACGAAGTTGATTCAGAAGTTGGAAGAACACACTCTTTAGAAGGATTTCAAATTGTTTTGGACTCTTTAAAATATTTTAGAATTCCCCCCTCTTATGCCTGATGCGCATATACTTTGTATGAACTCGGCTCAAGAAATTGTTGTTGTTGATAATACTGGAGTATCTACCATACCTAACGTAGGGTCTGGAGTATAGGATCCACTTAGTCATAGTGAATCATTTAGGACCCCATCTCACACTGCTAAAACTTCTAATTTCGGTTCTATCCCCTTGACAGTACGTGATATGTACGGTAACCTAGGAGCAAGTCCTGATCGACCTGTGATATCATAAGTACCTGAAACCTATGTCACCTACATGGTACCTTTGGATCACTTCATTGGTACTACCGGTAGTGTCACCACCATTTCAGACCAAATATTGATTGGTTTTCACTTGATCCCTACTCTTCAAATGAACCATTCTACTATGGTCTAGCAAACTACCACAATTCCTACCTGAAATGTGGTTATCTCCCAAGCTTCGATTGGGATGCCACTTCCGTCTAGACCAAATTCATCACTCCCCCCTAGGTATAGAGCCATGAATACTTTTGTTTCTATCCCTACCTAGGTTCCATCCAAAATTTTTGTTCCTCATGGGTATAATGTTGTTGTTGGATTTTTTCCTATGCCTTCCCAGGTCCTCTCCAGAGGGTCTTATTCGCATTTTCTTGGAGGATCTAGCCCTAGTGGCTCCAATCCAGTTGGAGGCACCAGTCACTTGTTCACTTCTAGTTACTATATTCTTGTTGGGGGTCAACCTCAAGCTGGGGGGCAACCTCAATTTGGGGGTCAAACTCAAATTGGGAAACAACCTCAACTTGGGGGGAAATCTTAGGTTGGATTCCATAACCTACTGTATAGACATAATGGAATTGTATCACAATCCCACCTTTGGAATCTTATTTCCCAAGGAAATTCATAATCGTCTTGGGGGAAACATCCCCAATTTAACTCTTTTGTACCCCCTAACTTCGTTCAATTGCATCCAAGTTCCCTGAATCCCACATGCGGTCAATGCGTTCAATATAGTGCCCCTTACCAAGGGAACACCTTTACCCAACCCAACCTTGCGGGATATATGTCCCAAAACCCTCCATATTTGAGTCTGGTAGGACTGGATAATTATTTGCAGACTGCTTACAGACCTAATGGTATACCTACAGGACTCCCTCCTCCGAACTACCAGCTCCCTCAAGTGAACCGATAGTTTCCTTTCCTGACCACTTTGGACTTACCTGATCTGTCTAGGATTCTGAATGATCCTATCTTACACTCTCCTCATTGGCCCATCATACCGGCCAAGTTACCATCCGACATTCCTAAATTTGATAGTTGAGTAGGAGAAGACCCTAATAATCATTTCATGAATTTTCATCTGTCATGTTCATCCAACTCCTTGATGGATGACTCCATTAGGCTGCAACTTTTCCAACGAACTCTCATGGGTTCAACAACAAAATGGTACATCGAGTTACTACGAGGTTTCTTAAATGATTTTAACACCTTGGACATGGCCTTTCTGACACATTACTAGTTGACAATTCGCTACGAGATAAGAACTGATATTTTGATTTCTTTCAAACAATCCTCGTCCACTCATATCTTCGATCACATTCATGCGTGGAGGAGACAAAGACGCTTAATAAAAGTTCATCTTCTTGATCAACTCTTAGCTGAGTGGTTTACCAAATCACTCATTGGACCTATCACTCATGATGTTACAATGGGTGGTGTTGTCACTGAAGAGAAGGCTATTAGTTGTGCTCAGTATATTGATCTCATTTATTCGCAAGTAGGAACACTTTACGATTTTATCCCTGATGCTCCTCGTCCTTCCACAAACCCTACCTTGAAACCTCCAACAGCCTCTCATGCTACTGATGGTGTGATTGACACCTTCCACGTTGAGACTCAGTCTTCGTCGACCACTCACACCAATCCCAAACATAATAATTCTAATGCAAAAAACATTCCTACTCCTACCCCTTCCATCAATAAGACTGTCGAAGTTAATTTTGTTCAATCTGCACCTACCGGAAAAAATTCAAATAAAAAGAAAGGGAAGGGTAAGAAAAAGGAGGAAAAGAATAATAATCCACAATCTGATAAATCCAAAACAAAAAATGTTGATGATAAAGACAAACGTAAACCTCATTACCCCTGCCTTATCTATGGTGATGATCATTACACAAAATATTGTCCAAGATGTTAAATTTTTAATTAAAATAAAGTACCAAGGCAAGTGTTTTTCTTCCCTAGGCACCTAAGGGGGAGAAAGTTCCTAATGTGGGTCCTAGTCATTTAATTTGTGAGATGAAAATTAAAAGGTGAATTTATGATTAAAGTGAGGGTGAGTGAAGAGACACCAAATCTCAGCCACCCATCTAATCTAATCTCAACCGTTAGATTAGAAAACCCCTCACCTTCCCTCATGAGGTCAAATAGGGAAAGAGGGCGCACCCATTCTTGGGTAGTTCAAGCATTCTTGTTGAGAGAACAAGAGAGAGAAAGAGAGAGGTTGAGCTGAAGAAAAGAGACAACATTTGCTGAAGGACAGCATGCATCCCAAGGCAAAGAGAAGTACAGATTTCAAGGCAGGAGATAGCAAGGAAGAATAGGTCGTACTGTATGGATTTGTGGAGGTCGTACAACATTTAATGCGCACAGAAATTGAGGAGGACAACAACTGCAATTTCTGAGAGTATTGGCATTCATTCCAAGGCTACCGTACAACATTTATTGGCATAGAAATTGAGGTAAATGATGTAATAAATTTATGAGTGTATTTCCGTACAGTCCGTACAGTTTGGCACGAATTTTGAGGGTCGTACAACACGGTTTACAAGGAGTTGTTCATGTTGAGTTTTTCGTACAGTCTTAGCAGAGTTTTGGCATGAATTTTGAGACAGTCTGTACAACATTAATTGTTGGGACAATCGTACAGTTGTATGGATTTCTGGTTCATAAATCGAGGAGCAAAGCTATAGGATTGTCCAGATAAGTTTGTGTAAATTTCTGAAGATGAATATGTTGTAAAGGAAATTTCTCAGAAGCTCATAAATAATAAAAATCCCTCTCTCATTGGTTTTCCCCTTGTGGGTTTTTCCGGGGTCGAAGTTAGACCGAAAATATTTGTGTCTGTATTTTCTGAGTTTTGCATACTGTTGATATTTTATTTCTGTGTTGAAAACAATGTTCAAAATCCTCATGTTTCAGTTCTGAAGTTTATTTTCTGTTAAGTTTTTATATGCTGAAACAGTGCTGGAACATATCCTGAAACAATGATGAGACATATGCTGAAACAGTGCTGGAACATATGCTGAAAAAATGATGAGACATATGTTGAAATAGTGCTGGCACATATGCTGAAACAATGCTGAGACATATGCTGAAATAGTGCTGAGACATATGCTGAAACAATGCTGAGACATATGCTGAAACAGTGCTGAGAATTATGCTGAAACAGTGCTATAACATATGCTGAAATAGTGCTATAACATATGCTGAAACAGTGCTGGAACATATGCTGAAACAATGCTGAGACATATGCTGAAACAGTGCTGTAACATATGCTGAAACAATGTTGTAACATATGATGAAACAATGCTGGAGCATATGCTGAAACAATGCTGTAACATATGTTGAAACAGTTCTGAAACTGGGTTTGGCATTTAACTTTGGCTAAAAAATCAGCGAGACTGAAATTGGGTTGGGGTCTGAAATTTTTTTACATGGTATCAGAGCTGAGTTGAAGAGAAGCAGAAATTTCATCAGACAGAAAGTAGGGACAACAGTCACTTCACAGGGCAATTTTTTTTTGAATTTGTGAGAAGTTCAGAAAGGGTCCAAAGGGAGGAAAGAAGCCCGAGGGTGAAGGGAAGAAAGACATGAGCAAAGTCAAGTGCTTTGCTTGCCATAAGTTTGGGTACTATTCAGGACAGTGTCCAAACAAGAAGAAGAAACAAACAACAACTTCGACAGAGGTGGAAGAGTTTTCCACCAAGTTTGACAAGGAATTTTCCTTGATTGCATGTCTATCCTCGAGGACCACTACTCCCGATACTTGGTATATTGACAGTGGTGCCTCTCTCCATATGAAAATAGTTCGTGAGAACTTGACAGATCTTACTCAGAGTGGAGATGCAGAGGTAGTGCTTGGAGATGACCGGGAGGTCAAGATGGCTGGTTGTGGGACCGTATCATTTCGGAGGGAGTCTTTGCCTCCCATGACTTTGACAGAGGTTATTTATGTTCCGAGCTTGAAGAATAACTTAGTGTCAGTTTCTACTATTGAGGAGAAGGGCTATGAGGTCTTGTTCCATGATTGGCATGTGCTTCTTTTCCCCAGAGGGTCTAGCATCACTTCGGCCAAAGTGATTGGTACTAGACATGAGAGGTTGTACAAGTTTTTGTTTTAGCCAGTGAGAGCATTGATTCATTCTACCAACAATAACAATGACCTATGTGAGATATGGCACAAGAGGATGGCACATTTGCACCATGGGGCTTTGAGAGTTCTGAGGGAGATGGTGACAGGAGTTCGAGATTTCAGTTCAGAGCACCATGATTTGTGCAAGGGGTGTACCTTGGGAAAGTACACCAAGACTGCTTTTCTGAGCAGTGATAGTAGAGTAGCAAGGATACTTGATATTATACATTCAGATGTATGTGGCTCGATGTCTTCGGCATCGTTGACTGGATCCCTATACTATGTTGTATTCATTGATGAATTCTCTTGGAAGTCCTGGATTTTCTTCATGAAGACCAAAGGACAGGTCTTCTATTAGTTCCAAGAGTTCAAAGCTCTTGTGGAGAACCAGACAGGGAAGAAAATCAGATTCTTGAGATCGGACAATGGGGGTGAGTATACCTCCAAGGAGTTTATGGATTTCTATGCAGGAGAGGGCATCAGGAGGGAGTTGATTGTTCCTTACAACCTACAGCAGAATGGGGTTGTTGAGAGGAAGAACAGGGCCATTTTTGGGGCTGTGAGAGCCATGCTACATGATCAGGGGATGCCATTATTTCTATGGGCTGAGGCATGCTACACTGCAGTTTATCTACAGAACAGGAGTCCTCACAGGGCTGTGGGGAGCATGACTCCTGAGGAGGCTTTCTCTGGGAAGAAGCCTGAGGTGGGCCAGTTTCGGATTTTTGGGTGCATCACATATTCATATGTCCCTTCTGAGAAGAGGACAAAGATGGAGCGCATGGTAGAGAGAGGGATCTTTGTTGGGTACAGTGAGACTTCAAAGGATTTCCGTATTTACCTTCCTTCCTTGAGGAAAACTGTCTTGAGGAGGGATGTTAGATTTGAGGAGGACGGAGCCTTTAGGAAGTCTAGAGGGATAGAGAGAGGTGAGCAATCTTCATATTAGATTTAGGTGAGCCTGTAGCAGACTATAGTGACACAGATTACGGGGCCACCAGTTTTGGTGACTATAGGTTCACAGGTGACAAGGCCATAGAGTTCAGGTTCACAGGCTACTGATCCACAGGTTTCAGGATCAGGTACTTCAGGGTCTACTACAGGATCATTGTCTTCAGCAGATGGGGTTGAGCAGGGAGAGTCCCCTCCATAGGACACTACTTCAGAGAGGAGGAAGCCTAAGTGGCTTCAGGACACTTTGAGGGAGGCACAGGGTTCAGTGGGGAATCCCAAATAGGAAGTGAGGGAGAGTAAACCTCCTAAGAGGTTTTGCAGCTACATCGTGATGGTGAGAAGTATTCAGGAGTCTGAGCCTTCCACTTTTAGGAGGCCACTAGTAGACAGGTATGGAGAGATGCCATGATGGAAGAGTACAATTCCATCATGAAGAACGATGTCTGGGAAGTTGTTCCTAGACCTGAGGGGAAGTCAGTGATGACTTCTAGGTGGCTCTACAAGCTAAAGAATGTTGCGGATGGAATCATTGAGAAGTACAAAGCTTGCTTTGTGGCTCGAGGGTTTTCATAGGTTAAGGGAGTCGACTATGATGAGACCTTTGTGTTGGTTGCTCGATACACTTCGATCAGGGCAGTGATCTCCATTGCAGCAGAGATGGGTTGGAAGATCCACTAGATGGATGTGAAGACCACATTTCTGAATGGTCTTATTGAGGAGGAGGTATACATTGAGCAACCATTGGGCTTTGAGGTGCATGGGAGAGAGTCTCATGTGTGTAGACTGAAGAAGGCATTGAACATGGGCAAGTTTGTATTTTTCAAGGACAAGCTTTGAGTGGTGAGTAACACTTTCCTCGGTATGAGGGAGTGTTACATTGTTAATTAAAATAAATTACCAAGGCAAGTGTTTCTCTTCCCTAGGCGCCTAAGGGGGAGAAAGTGCCTAATGTGGGTCCTAGTCATTTAATTTGTGATATGCAAATTAAAAGGTGACTTTATGATTAAAGTGAGGGTGAGTGAAGAGACACCAAATCTCAGCCACCCATCTAATCTAATCTCAACTGTTAGATTAGAAAACCCCTCACCTTCCCTCATGAGGTCGACTAAGGAAAGAGGGTGCACCCATTCTTGGGTAGTTCATTCATTCTTGTTGAGAGAATAAGAGAGAGCAAGAGAGAGGTCGAGCTGAAGAAAAGAGACAACATTTTCTGAAGGAGAGCATGCATCCCAAGGCAAAGAGAAGTACGAATTTCAAGGCAGCAGACATCAAGGAAGAACAAGACGTACTGTACGGATTTGTGGAGGTCGTACAACATTTAATGTGCACAGAAATCGAGGAGGATAGCAACTGCAATTTCTGAGAGTATTGGCATGCATTCCAAGGCTGTCGTACACCATTTATTGGCACAGAAATTGAGGTAACTGCTGTGATAAATTTTTGAGTGTATTTCCATACAGTCCTTATAGTTTGGCACGAATTTTGAGGGTCGTACAACATGGTTTACAAGGAGCTGTTCATGTTGGGTTTTTCGTATAGTCTTAGCAGAGTTTTGGCACGAATTTTGAGACAGTCCGTTCAACATCAATTACTGGGACAACCATATAGTTGTACGGATTTTTGGTTCATAAATCGAGGAGCAAAGATACAGGAATGTCCAGATAAGTTTGTGTAAATTTCTGAAGATGAATATGCTGTAAGGGAAATTTCTCAGAAGCTCATAAATAATAAAAATCCCTCTCTCACTGGTTTTCCCCTTGTGGGTTTTTCCAGGGTCGAAGTTAAACCGAAAATATTTGTGTCTATATTTTATTAGTTTTGCATACTGCTGATATTTTATTTTTGTGTTGAAAACGATGTTCAGAATCCTCATGTTTCAGTTCTGAAGTTTATTTTCTGTTAAGTTTTTATATGCTGAAACAGTGTTGGAACATATGCTGAAACAATGCTGAGACATATGCTGAAACAGTGCTGGAACATATGCTGAAACAGTGCTGAGACATATGCTGAAACAGTGCTGAGACATACGCTGAAACAGTGCTGGCACATATGCTGAAACAGTGCTGAGACATATGCTGAAACAGTGCTGAGACATATGCTGAAACAGTGCTGAGACATACGCTGAAACAGTGCTGAGACATATGCTGAAACAGTGCTGAGACATATGCTGAAACAGTGCTGAGACATATGCTGAAACAATGTTGTAACATATGCTGAAACAGTGCTAGAACATATGCTGAAACAGTGCTGAGACATATGCTGAAATAGTGTTGTAACATACGCTGAAACAATGCTGCAACATATGCTGAAACAATGCTGGAACATATGCTGAAACAATGTTGTAACATATGCTGAAACAATGTTGAAACTAGGTTTGGCATTTAACTTTGGCTGAAAAATCAGCGAGACTGAAAATGGGTTGGGGTCTGAAAATATTTTACACAAGATGTGCCAAAGTCATTAAGTTCCTTCAAGGAACCAGAAATCCTTCTTCACCTGTCATTTTTTCACAACCTTTCACTTCCCAAAAACAATCCCAATTGGTCATTCATGACCAAGCTACCCCTTCTACTTCATCCTATGTCCTTATGTGTACTAGTGACTAAAAAAAGAATGAAGTTGTAGTCGCAACTTGAGCCAAGGATTCCTCTCCGTTAAAATAGAAAGTTGATGATATGCCACCTTCATTGGTTCAGCCTTCTCCCCCAACTTCACCTCCCAATGATCCTCTTCATCTCGAATGACTGGGTATCAATACATTCCTTCGCCCTCCTACCAAGGGTGTTGTTAGAAAGTCTGCGTTTAACCCTCAGGCCTGTGTTGCGCAAAACTACAATATTGTAGAAGATCTTGCGAAAGTAACCTCTACGATGTCAGCTCTCAAAGTAATTCAAAGTTTACTAGCTCAACATAAGGCATTGTTAAAGGCCATCAGTGGAATTGATCTCATGGATACTAATCTCATAATCTTTGACTTGGAAGATCACGTTCCAAGGCTTCCTCCTCAGTTAGCATTTTGAGATACAAGTTGTTGTTGAAAACAAGAATATCTATAGAACTGTTATTGACGAAGGAGCCTCAACTTGTGTCATGTCCATTACTTGTTGGAAATCCATTAGCTCTCCTACCCTCACCGAATCACAAAATACACTTAAGGCCTTCAATGGTATAGGCTTTAAGCCCTACGGTGTTCTTCCATCATTGTCTATTATGTTGGAAGGTAAATCGGTCAATGTTGAGGTTGAGGTCTTTGATGCACCTCTTGATTTAACCTTTTACTTGATCGTAGTTGGATTGATTCCATGCGTGCAATTATGTATACCCTTTTCCATGTGGTACATTTCCCCAACCAAGGAAAATGCATTATTGTTGACCAACTGTCCTTCTTTAATTCTGATTCTTGTACTAGAAATGTTCCCTTCATTTCAAAGACACCTACTAGTTACGAGAATGTTGGCGTAGGTCTTTTGAAAGATTCTACTTTGATGGGTACATTCATAATGCCACCACCCAATATTCCCCCTCCTTTTGTTGCCTCCATTAACATGATGTCCACCACCATTCATGAAACCCTTAATTCCTATGACCCATGGGTTGTACTTAACCCTATTTATTACACTCATTATGGCAACAAGATTCCTTTAAGTTTGGTCGAATCCTCTTACCAAGCTATTCAATCAGAAACACCCTCCTCTCCTTCTCTCTATGATTCATCTCCTAATCCTTTTCATGTGATATTTCCTACTGACAAGATTATCATTTCATTCATGTCCATGGAAGACACCCCCTAGGACGATGGACGTCATCGATCCATTCTCTTCCTAGAACGCGACAGCTTAGAGAGTTACCAAAGGATTTTGACTTCGTCGACCGTTTTGGTCATTTCCTCAGTTCCTGAGTCATCACATGATATTTTTTATGAAGGGAAATTGAGCAACATTTCACCTATCGTCCCTCTCGACATATATATTAAACCCAAATTCATGGAGAATCTTCATATTGGACCCTCATGTTCTACCAACGAGGTTCACGAATACAAATATCTTTTCCAATAACTTCACGATGTTTTTGCTTGGAGTTATGAAGAGATTCCAGGTATCGATCCTGATATTGTTGTACATGAGATTAAGACATACCCGGATGTTAAACCCATTCGACAAAGACTTTTCCTAGTGCACCCATGTAAAGCTACCATCATCAAGCTTGAAGTTGACAAACTTCTTAAAGAAGGCTTTATCTATCTTGTGGCTTTGATTGATTGGGTATCCAATCTAGTTCCAGTGAATAAGAAACAAGGTACCATCCAAATCTCTGTAGATTATAGGGACATCAATAAGGCTTGTCCTAAGGAAAATTACCCAACCCCCTTTGTTGACCAAATCGTCGACGACTGTGCCAGAAGTGAGATATTCTCTTTGATGGATGGTTTCTCCGGCTATAATCAAATTAATATCTTACCCATGGACCAACACAAGACTGCTTTTATTTTCCCTTGGGGAACCTTCAATTACCGGAAATTACCCTTTGTTCTCAAGAACGTTGACGCGAATTTTCAATGTGCTATGTCTTATTCTTTCCATGATATAAATCACATCATACTACCTTATCTTGATGATCTACTGACGCATTCTGTGCATCGCCAAGACCACCTGACACATTTGAGGTCCATTTTCATACGTTTTCGTTATTATCGTATCCACTTAAACCCACACAGTGTGTCTTTTGTGTGGAGTTCGACCGACTACTTGGTTTTATTGGGTCGATACACGGGATTCATGTAGACCCTTTGAAGGTCGAGGCTATCCTTAATCTACCTCCTCCTTCCACTTTATGCCAGCTCCAAAGTTTGCAAGGGAAGGAATTTTTTTTATGTCGTTTCATCCCAAATTAAGTTGAACTTATGAAAGGATTCACTTGGTTGCTTAAAAAAGGTTACGAGTTTGTATGGGATGATACCGTGAATAAAGCATTTGAATCTTTGAAACTTTCTTTAACCTATACACCCTTATTATTTCCCCTTGACTATAGCCGGGATTATTTCCTGTACTTAGCTTCTTTGGACTCTACCATTTCCATGGTCTTAGTCCAAGAGGATGATTTGCATGAAGAACATGTGGTTCACTATTTGATCCAGAGTCTCACGACCTCTGATACCAAATACCTCCATGTGGAGAAACTGGCCTTGGTAGTTTTTCAAGTTGTCCAATGTTTTTGTCATTATATCCTATTATGCAAAACCACAGTTATTTACGATTGCAACCCTATGCAACATATCCTTACGCATCAATTTCTTGGGAGAAATCAATCCAAATGGATAGTGATTCTCTAGGAGTTTGACTTAGAGTTTGAATGCGCTAAGTCTAAGAAGTCTTTGGTTTTCTGCAAACTGATATGTGACCTTCCCTCCACTGAGACAATAAATGTGGTAGAGGATTCCTTACTTGATGAATCCCTTTTTCTAATCAGTTCTAATGACATATGGTACAAAGATATCATTATATATCTCCAAACTCAAACTTTTCGGCCCGATCTCTCTAGTGTCGATCGTCTTCACATATACTATCAAGCTCGACAATACATCAGTCTCAGTGATACCCTTTATCATCGTGGTATTGAATCGATTTTTTGACTATGTCTCACTTACGACGAAGCCAAGAAATCTTTAACATTAACTAAATACATTAACAGATGCATTGGATAATTATGTGTTAGACAAACATTTGAGAAATTTATAAAATCCAATCACACTTTGTATATACAAACAAGTAATCCGGTAGAAGCCTCATATATATATATAACGATAATTTTTTTTTGCAAAAAGTGACTTTTTCCCAAGACCAAAATGTCAAAAATGTGAAACACATGGATTCATATACAAATATAGCATCAAGGATGTTGCTCGTGGTAACACACGAATGCCCGTGCTACTCTACAAAGAAGTTGATCGATGGATGTACATACGCCTATTGTATGGCGTTAATAATGCCTCAGGATCTCATCGATGGAGGCATCTAGGACACCCACTGTCTTCCCCTCCAATTTATTCTCTATAGCCTCATAGTCAAATATGGATAATCCTTCTACCTCAACTCTTTCCCCTCACCTCTGAATAGGAGATGAACCTGGAGGTCGATGAGGTCCCACGTCTGCAACATCAAAGAGATTTTTTTATTATTCATTGGATTGAAGACATAAAAAACATTTGATATTGAAAACATTATAAAAAAAACATTATAAAAATAAAATGTACTTCTTTCCTAAGTTCCCCCACTGAGAACCTTAAGGAAGAACCAAGTCTGGGTCACCTTGGAAATCCAAGCCAACATATGCGTATTCATCTACCATAAGCATTTGAGGCCTCAACTGATCAAAGAAAATGTCATTATACCTGACGATAGGGCTAGTCACATGTCGAGCCATGAGGTCACACCACCTTTTCATTCTTGGATCTTGTGGGGTCAATATGCCCCACTCTACCTATAGTCTCAAGTTTGGAACCCTCTCCAGGAATAAGGACACCAAAATCGATCTGTATCCGAATTTCCTCAAAACACCCTTCCTACACTTGGTCTATTGTTTCTTCATACTTCGAAGAACCCCATCACTCCAGTTGAAAATGCGGGGCTCCATGCATTCCATTACATACTGGAAATCTCTTTGAAGATCCATATGAGGAGCTTTGATCCCCTCCATACACGCAATGGTGTATAGGATTTTCTGTAAAGGTAAATCATGGACATCACGAATGACAACTTTTCCACTATCTCTCTCAATACCTGGCACACAATGAGCACTGATATAGTGGCTTATAGGCTTGCCACCTTCTCTACTATCAGTCAGTGTAACTTAGGCCCCTCGGTGAGACAACCCAGTCAAAAAATAGATATCCTCTATATCTATCTCAAGGATGTGAGTTCCCACATGAAATACCTATTGATCTATGTCCCACATATGGACTAGGTATTCCAACAATATCAACTGGGCCCTCATGCCTTGTATCTTGACGAATTTTATCATTCCACATTGTCGGAGAGAATTTACTATTCCTAGGTCATTCCCAGTAAAATAATCTTCATCCTCATGTTCCCTTTCTCACCATTCCAACATCTTTATTGTAGAAAACCTGAAATGGAACATAAAAGAGTCATTGACATATTCACCTTTCTCCTGGACACTTTCTATTGGATGAAACATCTTAAAAACATTTTTACTTTGTGCCCGTCCCAGGCTAGCTACCCTGTACAGTGCAGAGTTATTGCACTGTATCCTAAAGGTCACCTGTGATGAACCTGGGTCATCGCAGGGCACAATATAGGGCACCTGTGATGACCATCGAGCGTAACTATCATAGAAAATACAACCTAAAATGCTATTTATAACCAATGGAAAGTGAAAATAAATCCATGAAAAGTTGGAGGAGGAGGAGATTACCTGTTTTGCAGAGTTCATTCATCAAATAGTCCACCGTATCTCCCAAAATTTGCAGTGGAAGTTTGAGGTAAAAAGGGTTTTTTTTTAGGAGAGTTTGGGTGGAGTAACAATGAAATGGTAAGTTTTTACTCATTGTTGGCCCTTGACCAAGTTTTGGGAGATTCTTGGTCATAGTGGCCTATTTTGGGACTTTGACAGCCTTTCGAAGGAGGAGCACAAGACGAAGTGGAGATCAAGGGATCTCAGCCCACTTTTGGGTCCTTTTTGGGTTTTTGGGATTATGTAACAGGATTGGGATTTTGGCCCATGGGTTTACCCATACATAGGCCTATTTTGTAATGTATAAATACATATATAGGCATATATAGGCATCTATGTGATGTATTCTAAGTGCAAGTAGGGTTTTGTAAGTACTTTGTGCATGACTGTGAGAGACTTGCAGAGCTAAGTGCAAGTGGTTGTAACAGATGGCAGAAGGCTTTGTGATGTAACACAAGGAAGAAGGATCTAGCGAGCTGCACAGATATTTTTTCCTATGCGGAGTAGGGTTTTGATAGCTCTATGCTTGTATATGATTGACTAAAGATAATAAAGAAGAAGAGTTGGTGGACATAGCCCCAGGGTGGGGGTGAACCACGTAAACACTGTGTTGTCTTGCTTTGTGCTTGTTTGCATATGTTTATATCTTCTTTTGCTAAGTGCGTAGAGATGATTATATAGATACTCTTATGCTTAGTGATAATGATGTATGAGAATTTTATATCTGATCTACATGAATGTGTTGAGTGCTTGATCTGTTAGATCTGACCTATCTATTGATGTTAAGTGGTTAAATGCGTTATATGAGTGTGAATGTTGTAAAGCCCTATTTTATCAACGAAGTGATTATTGATTATATATTGAGGAACTGATGCTGCTAAGTGCTTTATTAAGTATTATAATCACAGATCTATGTCCCAGCTAAGGTTGCATACACCTAAGTCTTGCAACCATCCCTGCCTCTACCTCAGGTGAGACTTCATCTGCTTCGCATGTGTTGCCGAAAGGGCTAGTAGTTATGGATTTTTTGGTGCGTTGTTGTAGCATTAAACCCTAGGTCTACCCCTGTGCCAACAAATGGTTCCATTGTTGGGACCTAAAACTGTGATTGTTGGGAACTGAGAAAGAAGAAACTTTGTGCAAAGATTCATCCTGAAATTGTGAAAGCTCTGTTCATAGATCTATGCCCTAGTGTGTAGTATTCTACTTGAATTATAAAGCTCTGTGCTAAAAGAAAGAAGCCCGATCTGAAGAAAAGAAGCAAGATCTGAAAGCTTTGTGCTCTAAAAAAGGCAAAAGTTAGAATTTATGATTAAAAGAGGTAAGATCTGCAAGCTCTGTGTTGTGATAAAGGTAATAATATTTAAATGTTTTAGATTTGGAAGCTTTGTGCTCTGTAGAAGTAAGATATGTGGAAATTTTTATTTCTAGAGTATGGATCTAGGTATGTGTAGTGGCCATATTAATTTAACATCAAATAATTAATCAAACAAAACAGTAACTTCTACTTGATTTATGAAACTCGGTAAATTTCTTATAAATTCAACACATACGCATATAAATTGATCAACGAATAATAAAATTCATAACAGAATAAACAAATACGTAATTTAAAATACCTGGGTCTGACACTAACCCTCCGTTTTCAACTTGTATTGTTGACCTTCCTGCTGCCTCCTTGCCCAGCTTGAATCCATGGACCAACTCTGCCCAAAACTGAGTATCCACCCTGCCAACTAGGACAACTACCTAGCTCCAGGATACCATATGGATATCCTGGCCCCCGTGCCAAAACCCCCCAACAAACCGGGGCCCCCTGTACTAACCTTTCCCGACTACAGAACTCAAAATCTCCTCTATGCAAATCCAAGAGAACCCTCCAAAAATAAAAATTCCCGTAGAATGATAATCCCCCTCCTTCATAAACCCTCTTCCCCTCATATCCTCCTTCATTGTCCTTTCTCCGCATTTATTTCCTTATCCAGTCATTCATTGCTTATCTGTTTATTAATGCTCCTTATCCGCTCCGTATATGTAACCCTTTTTTTTTAACAATATAATTTATTAACTCTTTTAAATTTATTACCCTGTTCATTCAATGTGATAGGTAATTAATTTAATTAATTAATTAGTTAAAATTATAACAATTAATCAATTAATAAATATTTAATTAGTATCATTATACCAATCTTGTTTAATTAATACCATGTTAAGACAATTAATCCCTTAATTAATTTTTACTTAATAATCCTTAAACATTTATTCAACTAGGGTT
>ML824807.1:50512-65628 GCA_009831015.1 Picea engelmannii | reverse complement strand
TTTTTTTGAAGGGAAAACATTAAATTCCACCACAAGACAGATCTCCATACCTTCTCAACTATTACTACTCATCCTTCCTCCCTAACCTACTTCCATCTCCATTCCTATCCTTCCTCTGCTAGACTATCTTGGAGCGTCAACTAAATTGACCTAACTCCAAATAGAACCTGTAAGCGGAAGTGTCGCTATCTCGACCAAGATTCCTTAGCAGGCATCTGACAGTCATCATCACACGTCTTGGGGAGCATGAACTAACATCGTCCTCCCATGACTTTAGGTTTCAGAGGATACACGGTGGGAAATGACTCCACCCCTCCTAATCATAACTAGGGTCCACACCCTACAATGGAATATACAGTGGCACCGTGTTGCTGGGGGTTTTGTCATCGTTTATTCGGTTTTGGGCAGTTTCATCACCTGAAATCATGAACTGGTCCACATATCATAGCAATGCATTCAAACCAATATAAATTCCACATACAATATTCATACCATAATGTTTCTTGGTTAGTGGTCCTGATATCCACTTTTATCATCATTATCCGTTGGCTATTTCATAGCCCATAACCTGCAAATTAGTCTGTAACACATACTCATACATACTTTGCATTATCATCATGTAATTTCATACTATCATCATTTCAATTTGGTATCCCTGTACCAATAAATTAACATCAAAGTTTTCCAGTTAGAAATAGATCTCATAATATCCCATAATTCAATTTCGACACCCATTCATAAGATTATCATTTACCCAAAATAGATTGCATCATATCAAACATCATTCTAATAGTATTTTAAACATTCATAAAATTATTCATTCTCACAATGTGTCGCATCATATACATCATCATCAATAACATTTAAACATTCATAAAATTTACATTCATGTAGTAGATCGCATCATATACATCATCATCAATAACATTTAAACATTCATAAAATTTACATTCATGTAGTAGATCGCATCATATACATCATCATCAATAACATTTAAACATTCATAAAAGTTAATAAATTTTAAAGTTTAAGTGTATCACTTAATAGTTTGACTGTGACTAGAAAATAAAGTATATAGGCCTCAGGTAATCCTGGTTGTCTAAGTAAAAAGGTGGTGTTACATACACCCCACCTTCGAGAAACATGTTCTCGAGGTGGTCAAAATAGTGAGGGATAGTCTCGTCATAATGTCTCAACATCTTCCCAAGTACCAGATACTGGACTATACTTGTCCCACTGGACGTTAACTTGTCTACCAGATGGTTTCTGAGCTATCAAACTCTACGGTCCAATATGCATAACGGTTCTACCGTGAGGGTTCCCACGTCCGATACCTGCAATTCCTTCCAATTTAGTTTATGTGATTCATCAGCAACATAACGACGTAGAATAGATACATGAAATACATTATGAGTTTTATGCAAGTGGGGTGGCAGTATGAGACGATATGCAACGGGTCAAATTTTCTCTTGGATCCTGAATAGTCCTATAAACCAAGGTGACAACTTTGTCCCCTTCCTGAACCGTATGGTACTCTTATTAGGCCTGATACAAATGAAAACTTGGTCTCCCACTTCATGACTTCGGTCAGTCCTGTGTGCATCCGCATAGCTTTTCTACCTATCCTGTGCTTCCTTTAGTCTCTGCCTAATTTGAATCACCTGTTCCTCCATTTCTTGAATCAATTCTGGTGCAACTGTTACTCGGTCTTCTAGCCTATCCCAACTCAATGGCGTTCTACATGGCCTTCCATACAAAGCTTCGTAGGGTGGCATTCCGATGGAGCTATGATAACTGTTATTGTAGACAAACTCTACCAAAGGTAGGTACTTCTCCCACTGGGTTTGATTATCCATTACATACATCCTAAGCATATCTTCCATGACTTGATTTAATCTCTCAGTTTTCCCATCTGTTTTAGGATGATAAGCTATGCTTAAGTTCAATTGAGTCCCCAACGCTGACTGTAAACTTGTCCAAAACCTAGAAGTGAATCTGGAGTCCCTAACTAAAATGATATTCTTAGGTATCCTGTGCAAATGGATGACCTCGCTTACAAACACACATGCCACATCAGTGACATTGTAAGTGTCTCTAACCGAAATAAAATGAGCACTCTTGGTTAACTTATCCACTATCACAAGAATGGCATTGTGTCTATGGGATGTGAGCGACAACCCCACAACAAAATCCATAGAGATGAATTCCCATTTGGACATAGGAACATCATGTGGTTGTAGGAGGCCTACCGGGTGATGGTAGTCGGCTTTCACTTGTTGACATTCTAGGCATTTGGCGATGAAATGGACTACATCGCACTTCATGCCTACCCAAAAGAAGAGCTTCCTCATATTTGCGTACAACTTCTTCAAACCTGGATGGGCAAAATAAAGTGCTCTATGGGATTCCTTCAGTATGATGCTTCGAATATCCCCATTCTCAGGGATGTACATCCTTCCTCGATATCTTAACAGTTCGTCTGTTTCCAAACTATATCCTTCATACTTTGGGTCTAACTGCCTCCCTCTCTGGAGGTTTGAAGTAACCTTTAAATACCAACTATCTCCTGGGAGTTGTGTCAACACATGTTCCCTCAAATTGACCTTTAAGGTTACCAAGGAGAAGATATGTGGTCTCCTACTCAAGGCATATGTGACCACATTTTCCTTTCCCTTGATGTACGAAATACCAAAATCGTACTCACTCATAAACTCACTCCATTTCCTTTTCCTGGAATTCAGATCTCTTTGAGTGAAGAGTTGTTTTAAAATTTGATGGTCCATTTTGAGCTCAAAGTTTCACCCCACAAGATAGTGCCTCCAAATTTTCAGAGCTAGCATTACAGCTGCCAACTCTAAATCATGATTCACGTATATCTATTCATGTTTCTTCAAATTTCTTGACACATAAGCTATCACTCCTCCATCTTGCATTAGCATGGCCCCCAAACCTTGCTTCGAGGCATCCGTGAAGACTGTGAAGTCCTTTTCCATATTCGACACTCATAGAATTGGCGCACTGGTTAGTAACCTCTTAAGCTCAATGAATGCACTATCACATTCTTCTTCCCATTCATACCTAACCCCCTTGCACTGCAAGGTGGTGATGGGTTTCGCTATTTTTGAGAATCCTTCCACAAATCTCTGATAATAACCTGCTAGCCCCATGAAGCTTCTCACCTCTTGGGCATTTTTCGGCACTGGCCACTCCATAATGGCCTTTACCTTTTCTGGGTCCACAAAGATTCCTTCGTCGGAAATGATATGAACTAAATAGTGGATCTCTTTCTGGAAGAAGGAACACTTCGACAACTTCCCATACAATTTGTTCTCTCTAAGGCAGGACAACACTATTCGTAAGTGTTCCTCATGTTCTCTTTCATTCTTGGAATAGATGAGGATGTCATCTAAAAAGACTTGTACAAAACGATCTAAGTACTTCCAGAATACGCCATTCATGAGGCTCATGAATATTTCTGGCGCATTGGTCAATCCGAAAGGTACTACAACAAACTCGTAATGTTCAAACCGAGTTCGAAAGGCAGTTTTTGGGATATCACCTTCCTTAATCCTTAACTGATGATACCCTTATCGCAAATCGATCTTTGAGAAGACCGCTGCTCCTTGCATCTGATCAAAAAGGTCATCTATTCGTGTCATTGGGTACCTATTTTTCACTATAGCATGGTTCAAGTCCCTGTAGTCTATACACAGTCGTAAGGATCCGTCCTTCTTCTTTACAAAAATTACCGGCACGCCCCAGTGTGAAACAATGGGCCTTATTAGCCCTAATTCCAGTAACACTTTCAACTGCATTTGAAATTCAAAAAGTTCCAGTGCTGTCATCCGATATGGAGTCTTGGAGATTGGTTCTGCAACAGGTGTTAGCTCAATAGTAAAATCAAGCTCCCTCTCCGGAGGTAACCCTGGTAACTCGTTCAGAAAAACATCCCGAAATTCTGACAATACCGGGTACTTATCCAATGAGGGTCCCTTCCTTTAATTCACTTCTTCCACTACATACAATCTACACCCTTGCCTCAAGCATCCCTTAACCTTCACAGTTGTTATAAAGCATAACGACACTTTTCTCTGTACACCTTGGATCTCTACTGGTCTTCCTTCATCGTCGACACAAAGCACCCTCTTTGCAAAAAAATCTACCAAATCTCGGTGAGCTACTAACCAATCCATTCCAATGATTAGGTCATACACCCCAAGAGCAGTGACATATACCTTCAACCTGGTAGTACACACTCCTAGGTCTAATATACAATTATCAACACTAGGTCCTACCACTTGTTTTTCCCCCGAAGCCATCTTGACTTGTTTAAAGTCATCATGCTCGTAGGCTGCCAACCCAATCTTTTCTAATGCAGATGGTGAAATGAAACTATATGTCGCACCAGAATCAAACAAAATCTTAACATTGATATGATTTAGTGTACCTGATGACTCCACCACCATGGATTGATATTCGACCTGGCGATTATTAACCACTGCGTAAATCTGGTGACTATACTTGATCTCCCCATCGATGCCTTTCCTTCTCTATGCACAAACCCTGATTGTAACTCTGGGCAGTCACGCTGGTAATGGGGTCCTCCGCACCCCCAACAGGTAACATGAGATTGAACCTGTGTACTCTTATGTGACTATCTCTGAAATGAGTTCCTTCCCCTGGAACCTCTACCCCTACTCGTTGTTCCGTAAGATGGTCATGGACCTATCTACATCGTTGGCAATGAATGAGATGCTACACTCGTTGCCATTGAAATCCCTGCAACTACTATCCTTGGCGCGACTCTGTTACCATATGGCCATGGCCTTGAGCCCCCTCCTCTAGGAAATGTCCTCGGGGCCTTTCATACAAATCCAGGGTGATGCGGAAATGTCGGTTTTGTACCCCCAGTTAAGTTCATGTGTGCTTCCGCGTAACACACATTTTCCACCGCTTCTTCTACTGAATATGGTTTCCACATCCGCACCATAGCTCTTATCTTAGGGTTCAATCCATAGACGAAGCACTCTGCCTATCGTTGGTCATTTTCCATATACGAAACATATTTGACCAGTTCCATAAATCTGATCTCATATTCTTCTACAGTTCTATTTCCTTGTACTAAGGCATGAAATGCCCCTACATGTTGTTCCTCGTAGTATGCTGGTAGATATTTCCTTTGGAACCTCTCCTCGAAAAGTTCCCAAGATACTGTGTCTTGGGTAAGGTGTAGTTGTCTTTCCAGGTTTCCCCATCAGTTCAAGGCGCTATCTCTTAACTGAAAAATTGTGATCTTTTCCTTTGAGTTGGATGCATAGTCCCTTAAGGCAAAACACCTTGTCATGCCTTCCAACCATGATTCCCTGCATTCACTGGCGCGAGCCCTGGCAAACTCTAGAAGTTTGATCTTCTGCAATTCTTGTGTGATGTCTTTGGGTAGAGGTCCTCCCCCTAAATCCCTTGAAGTTTCTGGATTACCCGTTCCAGATGGTGGGGGTTCCACTTCAGTCCCTTCCAGTTGTCTCCCCTTTAAAGTCTCATTAATGGATTCCAACGAGCGTAGTATGAGGGCTAGTTCGGGCGATGGTGGTGGTGGCGCTGGCGGTGTTGGCGGTGCTTGCGATGAGGCTCCCCTGCCTCAACTCCCTCAAGTCCTGACCATCTTGTATGCTTTAACCTGTATCAACCAAAGTTGTCAGGGTGAGTTCCAGGATGTTTCAAATTAGTGCTACTCAAAATAGAAACAGGGTTAGGTGTAAGTTTTCTTTACTTGTCTGTAAACAAACATTACTCCTTTAGGGGATTGGCTAAGTTAGGGTTAGGATTAAGCGTCTAAGCTTGATTTCTTCGCCCCTATGAAAAAAAAATATTGGTTCCCTTGCCCTGTAGCTACGCTAGCCTTGCTCCATACTCGCCAATTCCTATGCTTACTCTCCTAATGCATATGCCACCTCCTTCCCGTTTGTCCTAGTCTAAGTCCTTCTAACTTTTTGCTTATAACTAATTATCCTCCAATGCTTGAATCGTGAGCTCTTCCCTAGTGCCTAGGGTTGGAATTGTCGAATGCTGCATTGAGAATTAGTGTTGCCTTTGACTGGTGGAATGGAGTGGAGGGACTTGGCACTCGACTCGATGAATTGTGTGTACGGTCTCGTGAGCCTGATGCTTGGACAATCGGAGTTTATACTTTGGGATACTAAGATCAGCAGCGCCAAATAAGCCTTTACCTTGATTTCCAGTGCATTCACTAATTATGATTCAACTTGATTAGTTGGCTCTAGATCAATAGGTTAGGTAATAAGCCAGTTAGTCTTAATCTTCATACTGTGTCTTCCTAATATGACACCACTCTAATCATATAGTGTTACCATTAATATATTAAGTGTAAGAATTTATTTGTAAGGACTCATGTATGACGTGTTGGTGTTTATTTGTTTCTTAAGGCTTAGGCGGTCGGTGGTCATGGGTTCTAAACCCATAAACTCCAAAACATTTAGATTTTTTTTTTTTTATATATATATTTTTATTTATTTATTATATTAATTTATTATCATTATTATCATTAATTTATCATTATTTATTTAAAAAAAAAAGTAATGATAAAAATAAATAAACAAGTTATTCACTTTAATTATTTTAAGAATAAACAATTAATCTATAATTCACGATAATAAATAATTAAATGAAAATATAAAAAAAAGGTAATAAATAAAAAAATATATAAATTTGAATAAATAATTTAAACGCAAACAATTCTAACGAAGGGCGTGCACGCATGAATTCCACGTGCCTGCTTCCTCCAAAATAACCCTACACCTATCTCTCCAAACTCTAAACGCGTCCTCAAACCTAACACTCCATCACTGTCGCCTCTCTCCCTACGCAAATGCGCCCTCGACTTCTCCCTCTCTGCTACTGTGGCAGAGCTCTGGTAATGGCCGCAAGCTCCTCCCTTGGCTTGGTAATGGGAGGTTGTTTTTTATCTTGAAGAGTGATACACACGATATCGCTAGTACGTGAGGTTATTCCTTGGAGCTCATGCGATGGGTTTGTGTATTGGGTGACGCATGATGCCTTTCCTCAGAGCTCACGCATTGTTCTGGTCTCCTAGTTAAGCCCAGGAGGCTATGCCTGGGATGGAAGACATAAGAGAGGTTGTTTTTTTGTCTTCCTTGGCGCGATTTGTTATAATACATATCATATGGTTTATGTATTATGGTTTTTAATACTATGATTGCACGCGACTTCCGCTGACTGACTGCAATTCTTGTTTTATTTTTTATTTATTTTTAGTGGTTAAATTTAGGGTCTGGAATGTTATAGATCTAAACTTTCAAGGGTTTATGGTAATATTTATATGTGAATTGTTTAATATCCGTGCACAGTTGGCTGCGGTAAGCTAGTTTTTTTTTGTGTGTGTTTTAATCATGCCGAAAGTAATATTTATCTGGACCACTGGTATTGGGTTTTGTTCATAAATACTACTCCAATCCTTCCATAATAGAAACTCTCATATAGCTTTGTCTGAACAACCTTCATCTCTGATAAGGCATTGGTAAGATTTAGTTTCTCTTTTACTGAAATCATCTTTAGGGTTTATGTTGAAACCAACAATATTGTATTGCAAACACCATACTTATTCCAATTAAATTTTTGTGTGAATATGTATTACAGGTATAAAATCTAAGCATAGTTGCAAAAGGACGCGATGAAGAAAAACTACATGGGTTTACATGACATTATATGTGGCTGTTGTAAGTCTTATTTGCTTTCCGAAATTTTGAGATTTGAGTGGTCTCTAAGAATATTTTGCAATCCTATAAGAGAATTTTGTTAAGTTCATTGCATAATAAAAATTGAAATCTTGAAGATTAGATTTGTGGATCTAGGTATAATTATTTTGAAATTTGAATCTAGGACTTTGTCAGTCGCTGCAAAATTTATTACAACTTCAAAATTTTAAACGTAATATGGTCGCTACTAATTGTTTGCAAATCCTAAGTTAAATTCTGATACAGTCGTTGCGGAATAATAGTCAACAAGGGGAAATTTGAAATCTAGGGTCGCTCTGAACTAAAATCCATTCCGTGAACAGAATTTGTTTGGTCATTGCAGAGTTGTATGCATTTGGAACTTGAACTTGGTGCCTTTTTTTACCTTAAGATGATAATGCCCATGCTCTGTATATATGATATATATACTACACAGTTTCTTTCATGTTAATTCGTTCTTAATACCAATTAAAGGTTAGACTACCCAATAATTGTTCGTGTTCTTAAAAACTTTTTGCAATTTTATAATATCTCACTAATATTTAATGGAGCTCATCGAACTCTAGGTATAAAAAAAAAGTCATACTCATAAGTTTCCAGATACTAAATTACTCATTCTAAAGTTAGTAATTCTTAGTTATGGAAGAAGAATTATTTTTCTTATATATGTAAATAAAGAGATGGTATAGTGACAAACCATAGCTTTTATTCATTCTAGTGAGAGTGAATTAATTATATAAATAAATGATATTTAGTATCTCTTTGTGCCATTTACTTCCTTTTGATTTCTTTTAGTGAGTAAAATGATCAAAAGGGTTAGTTGATACGTAATGGTTTGGGATGCTATGAATCAATAGTTGTAGAACTATTTAATAATTAACTACACAATTTTACGGTGCCATGGTGTAGTTGGTTATCACGTCAATTATGTAGGTAGGTAGGTAGGCCCTTGGTTCCATATTTTGAACCAGGGCTCTGATACCATGTGTAGTGGCCATATTAATTTAACGTCAAATAATTAATCAAACAAAACAATAACTTCTACTTGATTTATGAAAATCGGTAAATTTCTTATAAATTCATCACATACGCATATAAATTGATCAACGAATAATAAAATTCATAAAAAAATAAAAAAATACGTAATTTAAAATACCTGGGTCTGATGCTAACCCTCTGTTTTCTGCTTGTCTAGTTGACCTTCCTGCTGCTGCCTTGCCCAGCTTGAATCCACGGACCAACTCTGCCCAAAACTAAGTATCCACCCTGCCAACTAGGACAACTACCTAGCTCGAGGATACCATATGGGTATCCTGGCCCCCGTGCCCAAAACCCCCAGCAAACCGGTGCCATTTGTACTAACCTTTCCCGACTATAGAACTCAAACTCTCCTCTGTGAAAATCCAAGAGAACCCTCAAAAAATAAAAATTCTCATAGAATGATAATCCCCCTCCTTCATAAACCCTCTTCCCCTCATATCCTCCTTCATCGTCCTTTCTCCACATTTATTTCCTTATCCATTCATTCATTGCTTATCCATTTATTAATTCTCATTATCTCATTATTAATGCTCCTTATCTTATTATTAATGCTCCTTATCCCCTCCGTATACGTAACCCTTTTTTTTTTAACAATATAATTTATTAACTCTTTTAAATTTATTACCCTGTTCATTCAATGTGATAGGTAATTAATTAAATTAATTAATTAATTAAAATTATAACAATTAATCAATTAATAAATATTTAATTAGTATCATTATACCAATCTTGTTTAATTAATACCATGTTAAGACAATTAATCCCTTAATTAATTTTTACTTAATAATCCTTCAACATTTATTCAACTAGGGTTGTTACACTGTGATAAAGGTAAGAATAATTAAAAGTTTTAGATTTGGAAGCTTTGTGCTCTGTAGAAGTAAGATAAGTGGAAATTTTTGTTTCTAGAGTATGGATCTAGGTATGTTTAATAGTGTCTGTCCTAGTTTGAAAACTAGGGTACTAATAGATGAAATAAGACTTAATATGACTAGATCTGATAAGAATAGTGAAAGATATGTTATACCTATGCATAGAAAGAATGTTTGGACTAACAAATGGATGCAGGATCCTAGAAAGAATTTATTGCAAGTTAGCTCCTATGATCCTAGCGCGTAGTATAGGAGAAGTTGGGGATCATTTAAAAGAAAGAGAGGATTAACCCTCTGTTATAGCTACAAAAAACTGGGACATATTGCTAAGGCATGCCCTGGGAGAAGACTTGGTTGTCTTTGTTGCAAAGCTATGAACCATGAAGTGTTGGATTTCCCTAGAATGATTGCTAAGCTTGAAAGTATGAACATAAGACAAGAAAACCCTAAGGTAGATCCAGAAACTAAGGCTATAGCAGAACCCCAGAAAAAATCATAGAAGGTATTGCTAAAGATGAAAGAAACCTTGAATGACCACCGACATGTTAGATTATCAGATATCTTTAAATATAAGGAATGCCTTGAAGAAAGAATAGGAGACTTCGACATTGACTATGTTCTAGATGAGGAACACAGGTGAATATTATGACAGAGAGAACTTGCGAAGCTATAGGAAGGCCTACTATGATTCCTTCATTAGGAGGAATAGGGTTATTCATAGGAAAATTGGTAAACATATGTGGAAAGATCACTCATATATCTATGAATGCCAATGGAACTTCGACATAAGAATATTTTGAGATTATTCAATTTATTGAGAACCATGCCATGTTTACCTTGTTACTAGGGAAACCTTCGATTGAAAGAGATCAAGCCAGATGAAAAGAAGAAGAAGAAGTTTTGGAGAAGAAGAAGTTTTGGAGAAGAAGAGACAAGAGTTCAAATATTTCATGACTAGAAGGATCACATACCTGATTGAAGAATAGGAGAATAGGTCGAAGTTACTTAAAACTAGAGACCCAGATGTCGAAGCTGCAAGAACATTAGAAGACTCGTAGAAGACTAACGTACCTATGTTAGATAAAGAAGAGGTGTTAATCCTAAATCCTAGGAAAGAATCTCAACAGTGTGCAGTGAATATGTACAAAGACGATAAGAATCATAATGGAAAAAGGACTACCAAGATGAAGCTCACTGGGAGGAGGGATAGAAATCTAAGTAAGAAGAGAGATAAGTTTGAAAAGTTATAGAAGGTTCCAGAGGGAACTTCACAGACAGAAAAATTGCAGAATAGGAGCTTCGCCAAGATATCAGAACAACGACACATGGCACTTTTCCATGGAGAGGCAATATAGCCATTGGGACCAATATATCCATTTGACTGCTACTCCAAATGGGTAGGAAAGAATTTATAGCTCGACATAAGACCATTGGACTATGCCATAATGGACAGAATGAGAGTTAATGAGGCTTCATACCCGTTACAAGCGAACTGTTGTCGAGTTGCCTATTTATCGTATCGTACCATGCACGGAGAACACTTTTGCTAACCAAGAATTTGAGCTTGTAGACCAAGTGAATTGTATACAATGATCATTGACCTCTTGTTGTTTATTCTAGTGTAGTATCTGAGTTAATTGTGAAACCAATATTATTAATCCTGAGTGTGTATGTCCGACAAGCTCATTGTTTTTGAATAATCAGTAACAGAAGTACTCCTCAACTTGATGACTGAAAGAGTCATTTAAGAGAGAGGATTGTCTATCGTTCTACAAGCATCATCGATGAGAGGACTATCGGCCTCTCCGTCCACTGCTTGAGTTAGATCGTCACGGGCCGCAGATGATAAGTGAACCAAGCGTAGAGATGATCTCGCAAATGCTAAGTTGATTCTAATCATTTTACCCTCCTATCTACCACCTCTAAGAGGTGCAATAAATCGAGATAGTGTGCCCAGAGACTTTGAGTATGAATTGGTCACTGCATACCTCTCGAAGGGGATACACACAATTCACAAAGATCAAGAAAAGATAGTAGCGTTGAATTTTAGTGACTTCAACCTCGATGACAGGAAGGTCTACAACATGCTCACTCCACATAGGTACCTGACCAGGACAAAAGGAAAGAATTCCAAGATAATTCCTCAGTCATGGACCCATAACCTCGTGTAGTCCACACTGCTCAACGTCATGAAGATTCCTCACTTCGGAAGGCACTAAGAAGTGAATGCATGTGTCAAGATATTGTTGTCCTATTACCACAATGAATACTTGTGTTTAAACCACCATATCACAGTGGATCTGACATTGATCAATCAGATCACAGGGATAAGTATGCAAGGACCTAACCCACATGATTTTTACCCCAGAAAAACAATGGATTGCGCTCTCACACAATGGATCAAGGACACCTACAATGATGTCTAGAAGGGAACATGAGGCTACAAGGTAGATTCTATCTAGAGTGATGCAGTGCACCTAACTTGTCAATTGATCGCAGGAAATTTAGTTTGTAAGAACCGACCGACCCAAGTGATTGGTTTTGTAGTCGACCTCACAGTAAAGTGCGCGGAGGGCCTACAAATGAATTGGGTGAAGTACCTCATGAACCAGTTGGAACTGGACTGCAGGGAATCATAAGATCAAGGATACAAGTTCCACTTTAGTTGGATTCTAATCCTGATTGCTTTCATCGCATGGGAGATGCCGGAAGGTGCGACCTTCCCGGACATCAAGCCCTTTGAACCTCTGGCTGTGAAGTTCAATACACTATGGTATTCCAGTGACATGAACAAGCAATGATAGTCAAATGTCATATTCCACACATATTACAATCATCTAAAGTTAGTTATCTAGTCTGAGCCTTGTATCACGTCAAATACTCTCCACCGGTTTCATCCTTTAATGAAATTCAATGTAGACTTCCATTTCATTTATATTACAACGCATGTTGATGAGCACAAGAAACAACTTCAATATTACTACAAGATGATAGAGGAAGAATTAGAAGAAATCACCAAGGATTGGTCGGAGAACCTCCTCATTCCAATAGACCCCGTGGAGGTATCCAATTTAGACAGTCTAGAAACTGCATCGGATACACCCAGACCTAGCAAGATAAAGAATACCAGAGAGGTCCATGATTCAGATAGCACATCCATGAAGACTGCTTCCATCTCAATAGAGAAAGGAGGATACGATGGAGATATAGATGGTGCCGAAGTTGAATAGAAGAAAGGTGAGGTTACATCGCCTAAAGATGAGAAGGATCCCTCGAAGAAAAGGAAGGTTTCACTCTCAGAAGAAAGTGAAAGAAACCATGATCAAAATGTAGACCATCCTCACCTTTGACGACTTCGATTTCATCATAGAAGCCCTGAATGATGCTTCGTTGGACATAACAGAGAAGCAAGAAACTAATAAGGAGGATGTGTTCCATCATATTAAGAACGAGCTCCAAGGAGTGCAATAGGCACTAGAATCCAGTCGCCCAGTCTCCACTTCACCTCTGTCAGCAGGAACATCATAATTGGGATGTGAGCCAGATCAACTCCATTGCGTCGTTGATACAATTGGATCTCACCTTCGATGAGATCATGAAGAAACAACGCAAGCTACCCAGGATTTGGCACAAGTACAGGGAGACCTTATAGAACAATGCAGTACTGTAGAATGGGAAAATATTACTTTGTAAGTGAAGTGGGATGAAGAAAAATCAAAACTGCAGCAAAGCAAGGAATAGTTGCTCGCAGAGCAACTCGAAGTAAAGGAAATGGTTTACATATCACTTCACTTTGTGACAGTCGTAGAAGTAAAGACCGAAGAGTGAGTTCCACAGTAGGTAGCACAACTTGAAGAAGTAATCCAGTAGCTCCAGCAGCACATAGCAGACTTGGAGCTCTGCACTGTGCCTGAGACCCCTCAAGATGTAAGAGACCAAAGGGAAGAAACTTCCTACAGCTGTTATCCACAATTTTGGTCATTGTGATGATTTCATGATGATGTTATGATGATGGAAAATCAATCTCTTCACTAAGAACACTTTCCTGAAAGAAGTTACATTTGTCTGCTTCCAGAAATCATGCTTTTAAGGGATGTTCGCAGGCTACCCATGTATCTGCCTGCGAGAATGCCTGATTCTCGTAGGATGCATTAAGATGGGGTGTGAATGGTTCGCACTGTAACTAATAGCCAGGGTGTGAACATGTTCTAAAGGGAGGAAAAAAGATAAAATCTCGAACCTTCTAGAAGGGAATCTTCTAGAGACATGAGTTGGCTTCGAATGGTTATTCAGGTGCTAGCATTCCAGATATCTTGGGATCATTTCCTATCCAAGTAACTAATATATCTTCTCCTATATATTGAAGAGATTTCTCATGGAAAGGGTTAAGAAGAATAAGTAGCAAGCTAGCAAGAGATTGATTGGAGAACTAGTGCAAGACTGTATGGAGGACTGATGCTACAACAGCTAGAGACAACAACAAGGTCATCACAAGTGGTTGATTTTCTTCATGCATGAGAAAGTGTGTGTGTCAGAGCTAGGAGCCATCGAAAGGAGACCTACGGCATCAAGGCTCAGGTTGTAATTTTCACTTTCAATTGATTCAATACAGTAATATGTCCCTTTCCCATAAAGATGATGTCACTTTATTACATAACTCCTTGACCATATGTATAGACTAGCTATTGAATATATTAATCTGCCTTTACTTCGATTGGTTTGTACTATTGTGATCTGAACGGAACAAGAGCGTTGGAGCAAAGCTTGGAACAATAGAGACCTAAGGAAAGCGTTCATAAGGTATGTCCATGATCCTCGTCTCTTAGTTCATTCAATAGTCTAGATCTAGGGAAAGTGTATTATTCTGTCTTGTTTTGTTCTAGATCCAGGTGGATCTAGGGAGATCGGTTTGTGTCCGCACTCACGTATTTATCCTATAACAAAATTGGCGAATCTGCTGGGGATCTATTCCCTTTTTCTTTATGGTTTTTGAATTTTCTGTGGCCATTTGCTCGGTTTGCATTTTTCTCCTTTTTTGTCATGTCCGAGTCCTCAAGATATCCTGAGAGACCTTTTGGGTCTATAAGCCAACTTGAATTTTGCTTGCATTTTCAAATTTTTCATTATATTCAGGAGTTCTCGCGCTATGTGCATTGAAAGCCTACAAGAACCAGTTAAGTTCGCACCCTGCATATAGGGTCCAATGCGAACCCCTCACATCTTGCTCCACAGTGGCCTGCGAGAACACTATCTCCTCGCACTGTATAACACTGCTGGCCTGCGAGCAGATTTTTGAAAATTTTGGAAATTGATTTTTGACTTTTTCAATTGCTCAGAACAGTTGAATTGTGTTTTTTTGGCTTATTGCATCATTGATTTATACATCTCTTGCCTTAGTTTTCTTGCTGGAACAAATTTAGGGTTTCTAGGT
>ML824807.1:29127-49789 GCA_009831015.1 Picea engelmannii | reverse complement strand
CTTCTTGTCTCGTTGTTACGACGTTGGATTTCATCACCAACTAGTGGCTTCGATATTAGAAGGTATTGATTGCTTGGTGATTGCTTCTAGATTTTGTTTACTAGTGTGTGTTGTTTGTTTCTCGAAGTTGACCATAGGATTTTCGTTGAGGATTTTGTTACTTGTTTACAATTGCTCCCCCACGACGTTCACATAGGATGCAAGGTTTATCCCTGGAACATCCGGACGTTTCAAAACCCTTGCATACAACAACACCTGAGGGTACCCCTGAGGACTCTCCTCGTCAGGGTGAAATCCCTCTTGTTACTCTACCACACGTGGACATAAGTGAAGTCCAAGACGTTTCTACACCACCTCCACAAGTAGAACACACTGATCCTCTAGGTGATTTTCGAATTACCAATACTATAGAGGACTATCGCATTCGTCGTGGTGAACGACCTGTTGGACGCATAAATCCTTATGAAGAAACCACTGTTACATCTTCTGAATCAACTGTTGGGCCTTCTCACGGTGTAGTAGGCCAAGATCCTTTTTGGTCCAGTAATTTCCGTCGAGTTATTTTCGGTAGAGAGTCATCCCCTGTTTACGAAATCAACCCTCCTGTGTCTCCTGAGACAGAGACTACACCCAAGACTACAACTTATCGTTTTGTTCTTCCTCCTGAGATGGCCCATCTTGTGGATACTACAAGAGTCCAAACCAGAATTACTGCAACTACTCTTCCGCCTATCAATACCCAGCGAATGTCTGAGGCTAATCCAAATTTACCCCCTGGTTACCATGCGTTGAATCCTTTGTTGAATTTTTCCCATCCAACACCTCCGCAAACCCCATCCGTTTCTCCAGGTGGTCCTCCGTTTCCTGGGCATTCTATTCCCGGCTTCATTCCGACACTCCCTCAGTTTCCTACTAGCAATCCTAATCTTAGTGGCACTATCCTGACTGTTGCACCCAACTTACAGATTCATGTTGGTGGACAGGGTGGTACATTTCCTTTTCCTTTTCCTGGAAACAACACAGTTGCCACGCAACCTATGGTTGGCACACAACTTCCGGGTGGAACTATACCTGCTATAGGGGGACCAACTTCACCTTTTGGGCAAAACATACCTCCTGACTTGGCCCAGTATTGGACTCAACTTTTACAAAACTTTTCTCAGAGTGCTAGGGGGCAGAAAGCTGTCCCTACAGTGGGTCAACCTTATCCAGGGGTAACTAATCCTATTTGGGGTTTGGGTCAGACTACTCAACCTCAGGTCCCTACTCAAACTCAAGGTCATAATCCTTGGGGTTACTATCCTATCTAGCCACCACCAAATCAACAAGGGCCTTCCCTCTACGGACAGTCTGCTTACAGTCCTACTGGTTTACCGACAGGGCTTCCACCCCAAAGTCACCAGTACCCACAAGTGAATCGACAGTTTCCTTTTCTTGCTACCTTGGATTTGCTGGATTTGTCTAGGATTCTCAATGATCCTATTCCTCACTCTCCCCAATGGCCTGTTATCCCTGCTAAGCTTCCATCGGACATTCCGAAATTCGATGGCAAGGTGGGAGAGGACCCAAATAATCATGTCATGAATTTTCATTTATGGTGTTTGTCCAATTCGCTGATGGATGACTCCATTCGTCTACGTCTTTTTCAACGAACCCTTACCGGTTCAGCGACGAAGTGGTATATTGAATTACCATGAGGTTTCTTTTCCGATTTCAATACCCTCGCTATGGATTTTCTCACACACTACCAGTTATCGATCTGTTACAATACTGGGATAGATATTTTAACTTCCTTCAAACAAAGTTCAAGCACTCATATATCTGATCATATTCATGAGTGGCGAAGGAGGCGACGTCTCATTAAACTTGAGCTTCTCGATCAGTTACTGGCAGAATGGTTTACAAAATCTTTTGTGAACAAAATCAGTAAAGGCATTGCTATGGGCGGTGTTGTTACAAAAGAACAGGCTATAAGTCGGGCTCAGTATCTTGATCTCATTTATTCACAAACGAGAACTCTTTATGACTTATTACCTGATTTGCCTCGTCCTGGTACTTCCAACACTTCAACTGCTCCAGCTGCCTCGCATGCAGCTAATGGTGTGATTGGTACTGCTCATACCCACTCACATTCAGTTTCAAGTACAACCCCTAAATCCAATTCTTCTAATGTTCAAAATGCTATGTTTCCTGCTCCTCCCGTCGGTAAAACTTATGAAGTGAACGCTGTTCAATCTACGCCGACCGGTAAAAATAAATCAAAGAAAGGGAGAGGCAAGAATAAGGAGAGTAAAAATAATAATCAAAACGAGAAAACTAAAACCCCTCCTGTTGACGATCGGGATAAGCGCAAACCACGTTATCCTTGCCTTATCTGTGGTGACGATCACTACACAAAGGATTGTCCTAGACGTGCCGAGGTTAATAAGTTTCTTCAAGGAATGCCCAAACCCCCTACGCCGACAGTCTTGTCCCAACCCTTCCCATCTCAACAACAAGCCTCTTTGGTCATTCATGACCAACCTTCTACGTCTACAACATCATATGTTTTGATGTGCACCAATGATTCTAAGAACAATGACGTTGCCATCGCAACTAGAGCCAAAGACTATTCTCCTTCTAAGGAGAAGGTTGACGATTTACCCCCTGATTTGGTACAACTCTCTCTGCCAAATCCACCTACAAACGGTCCTCTTCATCTTGAAAGACCGAGCCTTGATACAGTCTTACAACCCCCAAAAGGTGTCGTTAAGAAATCAACATTCAATCCTCATGCTCGTGCTACCCAGAACTATAGCATTGTCGAAGATCTGGCCCAAGCACCTTCAACGATGTCTGCCCTTGAAGTCCTTCAGTATTGTCCTGTGCAACGAAGGGCTCTGTTGAAAGCCATAGGTGGAATCAATCCTACAGATACGAATTTGATAGTATTTGACTTGGAAGACCATGTTCCAAGGTTACCCCCACAGCTTGCTTTTCAGATACAAGTTATTGTCTCCGACAAGAGCATCTGTCGAACTGTTATTGATGAGGGTGCCTCTACATGTGTAATGTCTCTTACTTGTTGGAAAGCCATTGGCTCTCCTCCGTTAACTGAATCACAAAATACTTTGAAAGCCTTCAATGGCTCAGGTTTTAGGCCTTATGGCATTCTTCCATCATTGCCAGTTACTCTTGAAGGTAAGACAGTCCAAGTTGAAGTGGAAGTTTTCGATGCTCCCCTAGATTATAATCTTCTTCTTGGCTGTAGCTGGGTAGATTCTATGCGAGCTGTTGTGTCAACATTGTTCCGTGTAGTCCGTTTTCCCCATCAACGAAAGATCGTTACCGTCGATCAACTTGCCTTCTTTAATTCCGATACTCGCACTGGAAACGTGTCGTTTATAGCTAAAACCCCACCGGGTTACGAGAATGTTGGAGTCGATCTTTTAAAAGACTCTTCGTTAATGGGTACTTTTCCCATACCACCACCACCCGATATTCTACGCCCATCAGTTGCTTCGATTAATATGATCTCCACCATTCCTTATGAACTTCCAGTGTCTTTTGACCCTTGGATAGTCCCTGATCCGGGAGATCATCCTCGTTTCGGTGACATTATGTCGTTAAGTCCGATTGAGTCTGCTTATCATGCGATTCAATCGACAACACCTTCTCCACCCTCTCTTGAGGAGTTGTCTCCCGATACTTTCCGTGTCATCTTTCCCACTGACGAGATGATCATTTCTGTCATGGTCGATACACCTTGGGACGATGGGCATCATCGTTCCATACTGTTTCTGGAACAACACACTCTCGAGAATTATCAGCGGATTTCGACTTCGTCGACCGTTGTTGTCATAATGACCGTTCCCGGATCTACACGTGATGTATTTGCAGAAGGGAACCTCAACAATATCTCTCCCATGATCCCCATTAATATTTCAGTTAAACCTAGGATAGTTGAAAATGTTCACATTGGAGCTTTGTGTTCTCCCAAGGAAATTGTCACCTATACTGCGTTGTTCAAAGAATTTCGTGATATCTTTGCCTGGAGTTACGAAGAGATGCCAGGTATCGACCCTACTATCATTGTTCATGAAATTAAGACATACCCCGGAGTTAAACCAGTCTGGCAGCGCCTATGTCCTGTCCATCCACGTAAAGCGGCGGCTATCAAACTCGAAGTTGAAAAACTTCTCAAAGCCGGTTTTATTTATCCCGTGGCATTGACAGAATGGGTTTCCAACCCAGTACCGATTGATAAGAAAGGTGGTAGTATACGCGTTTGTGTTGATTATCGAGATATCAACAAAGCTTGTCCAAAGGATAATTTTCCAACCCCTTTCGTTGACCAGATCGTCGATGACTGTGACGACAGTGAAATCTTTTCCCTCATGGATGGATTTTCTGGCTATAATCAAATCAATATCGCTCCTGAGGACCAACATAAAATGGCTTTTATTTGTCCTTGGGGTACTTTCACCTACAGAAAACTTCCTTTCGGTCTAAAGAACGCAGGTGCTACATTCCAACGTACTATGTCTTACGCATTTCACGATATCAAGCATATCGTTCAACCTTATTTGGACAATTTGCCGGCTCATTCTTTACGTCGAGTCGATCACCCTAATCATCTCCGAGCAATTTTCGTTTGTTGTCGGTTCTATCGCATTCGCCTGAATCCTCATAAATGTGTCTTCTGTGTAGAATCCAGCCGTCTCCTTGGTTTCATTGTTTCACGTCAGGGGATCCGGGTAGATCCTATTAAGGTTGAGGTGATTCTTAATCTCCCTCCTCCTTCTTCGCTGCGCCAGTTACAAAGTTTGCAGGGGAAAACAAACTTTCTTCGTCGTTTCATTCCAAATTACGCCGAGATTACTCGTGGTTTCACACGTCTTCTAAAGAAAGGTTCAGAGTTTGTCTGGGATAAGGTTGCTGACAACGCTTTTGAAGCTTTAAAATTGTCCCTCACGAAAGGTCCTCTTCTTTTCCCTCCGGATTATAGTCGAGATTACTTTCTTTATCTAGCTGCTTCCGAGTATACTATCGGTATGGTCCTCGTTCAGGAGGATGATAACCACGATGAACATGTTATCTATTACTTGAGTAGAAGTTTATCATCCACGAAAATCAAGTACCAACATGTTGAGAAGCTGTCTTTGGCTGCTGTTCAAGCAGTTCAACGTTTTCGTCATTATATTCTCTCCAGGAAAACTACAGTGATTTCACACTGTAACCCCATGCAACATATATTGACACATCAATTGCTGGGGGGCAAGTACTCCAAGTGGATTTTTATTCTCCAGGAGTTCGATTTGGAATTTGATCACGCCACATCGAAGAAATCCCTAGTTTTCACTGAGTTAATTTGTGATTTTCCCCACACTGCCACGAAAAAAGTAGCAGTTGATTCGTTACCTGACGAGTCACTTTTCCTTATCAGTACCGATGATATTTGGTATGGAGATATCATTATATATCTCCAAACTCAAAATTTCTGGCCTGCTTTGTCTAGTGCTGAACGACGTTGCGTCCGTTATCAAGCACGTCATTATATTATCCTCGGCGATACTCTTTACTGTCGAGGCAATGACTCTGTCTTTCAGCGTTGTTTGACTTTTGAAGAAGCTGAGAAAGCTTTGAATGACTGCCATTCAGGAGCATGTGGTGGTCATATGTCTGGGTATGCTACTGCCCAGAATATCTTATGTGCAGGTTACTTTTGGCCTTCCTTGTTCAAGGACTGCATTACTGCTGTTCAGAAGTGTCATGCCTGCCAGAGCTACAATCAGAAGATTCGGTTGCATCCTGCAGTCTCAGTTGGTCCTGTAGTCTCAGTTGGTCCTTTTTCTAAATGGGGCATTGATTTCATGACATGTCACCCTCACTCGGCCGGGGGGCATGGTTATATTATTGTAGTTGTTGATTATTTTACTAAGTGGGCCGAGGCGATGCTGACATTCGATAATACTGGGAAGACTGCAGCTTTATTCCTTTTCAACCATGTCATCACTCATTTTGGTGTTCCTCAGGCTATCATTACTGATCACAGTAGTCATTTTAGGAATTACATGATGTCTAAACTTACAGAGAAGTTGGGCCTTCGCCATGATAGCTCAACATCCTATTATCCACATGCCAATGGCTAGGTCGAAGCCATCAATAAGGTTCTTATAACTATGATTCGATGGATGATAGGGATCCATAAAACTAGCTGGCACATGATGTTATTTTCGGCATTGTGGGCATATCGGACATCTGTTAAATCTGCCACAGGATTTACACCTTTTCGATTAGTTTATGGCATGGAAGCCATTCTACCAATAGAATGTGAAATACCATCTTTGAAGCTAGCTGTAGAACTCTTGCCTAATACTTCTATTGAGGAGGAACGTCTGTTGTATCTGATGCGATTAGACGAGACTCGCCGTGATGCTACTATTGTAATAGAAGCCCAAAAGAAACGCGTTAAGGCACAGTATGAAAAGCATGTCAAACCTCGTGTCTTCTCTGAAGGAGATCTTGTTCTTCTATATGAACAAGATAAATATGTCTTGGGAGCTGGGAAATTCGAACCAATGTGGCGTGGGCCTTACATTGTTAGCAAAGTTTTGGAAAAAGGAGCGTATGAGCTAGTTGATTATGATGGTGTACCTTTGAGTGAACCTAGAAATGGGTTGTACTTAAAGAAGTACTATGCATGAGTCATCCGTGCACTAGTACTTGTATTTTATGTATCATACTGCGTGTGTGTGTTACTTTAGTTTTTCTTTTGACGTTATCTGGTCTCTGCCCTTACGTGACGTTGTGTTTGATTTCCAGATGTCGGAGTATTCGCTACCTTATATTGGCTTCGCTGATGGAGCTAGCAGTAGTACTTAGAACTTAGCTTCCTCTGCATGGGCAATCTATGCCCCGACAAATGAACTCATATCTCTACGAGGTATATGTCTTGGCCGAGAAACCAACAACATCGCAGAGTATAGCGTCGTTGTTGAATTATTGGTGGATGTTATCTCTCTTGGAATTTGTCATTTGGTTGTGCGACTCAACTTGCAGCTAGTAGTATTACAGCTCAGTAATGTATATTCTATTCGAAGTCCTACTTTATTAAGGGTATATTTGCGGATTCGCCTCTTGGAACGACATTTTGATTATATTGAATATCAACACATTCCTAGATGTCTTAATACATTGACAGATGATTTAGCTAATTATGTATTGGACAGGCATTTAAATCACTTATAAATCAAACACATTAAAAGGTACACAATGTAAAGTAAGCCGGTAGAAACCATGTATATATATATAACGATCAAAGTTTGTTTTTACAAAATGTGTCCGAAGACCAAAATATCAAAATTGAAGCCTATGGCTTCTACATAATGACATCAATGATGTTCACGATAGCACACTAATGTCCTAGCAACTCTGCGGAGAAAGCAAACCATAGAGGCAGAGACTCCCACAGTGTGACGCTGATCGCATCGTGGAATCTCCTCCAGAGTCATATCTAGAACGTCTGCCATCAGACCCTCTAAGTTCTTCTCCACTGTCAGATAGTCCTCGGCGTATCGTGGAACTGCTAGTGCAGTCTCTCCTCATCTCTGGATAGGAGAAATGCCAGTAGTTCTGTATGGTCCAACGTATTTGTTATCAATAAGTATTTGAGGTTAGTCTTCGGGTAAATCTATAAAAACAAAAACATTTAAATATAGTTAAAAATCCAAAAAACATTTAAAAACTTAAAAAAATTGTGTACTTCTTACCGAGGTCTCCCCACTGTGCATCTTCAGGAAGTGCAAGATCTGGATCTCCTCTAAAGTCCAGCCCAACGTAGGCATAGTCGTCCACCATTAGCATCTGAGTGTGCAACCAGTCGAAGAAAACATTGTCATATTTGACAATAGGACCTGCCACATGTCGGGCCATGAGCCGACACCACCGTAACATCCTCGGATCTCTGGGACCAGGAATATCCCACTAAGCCTATAGACGGAATACCGGGACTCTCTCCAGGAAGAAGGACACTAACAGAGACCCATAACCAAACTGCTTCAACTCTCCATGCCTGCACTTAGTCAACTGTTTCTTGAGATTACGTAATACTGCGTCAGCCCAGTTGAATACTCAGGGCTCAGTACACTCGATGGCATACTGGAAGTATATCTTTAGATCCATATGTGGAGCAACACTTCCTTCCATTCGAGCAATGGTAAAGAGAATGGTATGGATATTCAAATCAGTAACTCCCCAAATGGCCACTTTCCCTTTCTGTCTCTCTGCCTCAGGAACATAATACTAGTTACAATACTCGCTCATTTTCAACCCACCTCTTCTGCTGCCAGACAAACTGACATATGATCCACGTATGGATAATCCAGTCAAGAAATAGATATCCTCGATATCAATGGTCAGTGTATGAGCTCCCACGATGAAGACTTGTTGGTCCGGATCCCACATTCGGACTAAGTATTCCAACAATCAAACTTGGGCTCTCATGCCCGGGATGCAGAAATACTTTAAGAGACCACAGTCTCTTAGTGTAGCTATGGTTGGAGGATTGTTTTCCGCATTGGCATTATCCTCCTCATGCTCTCGTTCCCGCCACTCTAACACCATGATTGTGGCTAGCAACCTGCATAAAAACAACACACAAACATAGTGAGTGATCTTATTCATGAGGAAAATTATTGCAATTGGCTAAACGTTACACAAATTTTTGGATTTTGCRYTGTTCGCAGGTGGCCTRCTTYRCACAGTRCGAACTTCTCGYAGGTGGCCCATGGCCCACCTGCGAGAATGGGTCATTYTYGCAGGTCCYGTATGGGCCACYTGYGAGAATGCTCCCAAGYGCATAGGGTTTAAAAAATTGAATTAAAACTTGACWTTTAACCAATAAAAACATAATTTTGAACCATGAAAAGATGAGGGATGARGCACTTACCAAAATATAGCYGAYGGCACGTCAAATGGTCTCCCKTAGCTCYTGGAATTYGACACTGAAGATAGAGGGTAAATGAGGGTTTTTTGGCACTCAAAGGGTAAAATGTGAAAACTGTATGGTAAATTTTGTTATTTGTTCATTTTATTACTTTTTACAATATCAAAAGTGGKTTTTTTATGTTTATTCTTTATTTAACCCTAATCACTAATGTAAAAATGAGTGAAATGATTGACAGGTGCAAATATGGATGATTATGGGCAGAATTTTTACTTGGTGTGGTGTGATTTTGATTGTTTGTTATGGTTTTGACATAAAACCTCGAGCGCCTTTTATCCGTTCTTGCACTTGCGAAAAACATAAGAACGTGATCGAGCATTGTTTTATCTCTTTTCCAGGCTCGCTGTGGTTACACGAAAAAGGAACCCCCCTGGAGTTATCTTTAAGCTCTTTTCAGACTCTCTAAACATGAAAAGATTGCCGAGCGATCTTTCTATTTTCACGCTCGTTAAAGTATTTGAAGTTATGCGTCCTTCGAGTGATAGTTTAACCCTTTTTCGGTCTTGTTGGACTATTGTACGAAAAAGGAACTGAGAGAGTTCTCTTTTAAGTGTTTTTCCAAACTCTATAATCTTGAAAAACCTTCGAGTTTACTATCTCTGGACTCGTTAAACAAACATTGACAGACCCGTNNNGGGACCGAACCACTCCTTCCTAGGGTTCGTTAAAAATACTCCGAGGGACTCGTCCGAAGGATGAGCTTATATCAACAAGCATATGTGATCCTCTTCAAGCTTGCGTAAAAATAAAGAGGTACTTGCCAAAAATGGTGGGGGAAAATTTGGGAAAGGGATATGGTTCAGCTTTGTATTGATTGGCAGTAAGTGTCGCTCTTGAACATGACACCCCCTATTCATCATTTGAAGCCGGTTTGGGAAATCCATTTGTCTCTCATTCGATTTAATAACAAGGTCTTTCCATGTGTCGTCTTTGAGTCAATGCTATCGAATCACTGGTCGTGTCATTCATATGTTCAAGAGTTGTCCGTCTGAAACCTCTATTTGAGTCGGCCATCTGCAGTTATCCATTCAATCCGTGTCGGCCTTCCCTGTGTCCAAAGTTCAAATTGCTACATGCTCTGTTTCACCTTCAAACTATGTTACTCATTTCGTGTCATTGATGGGGGATACATCAAGGCCCTCCTGTGACGAGTTTTGTTCCATCGACTTCAGCACATTATCCGGAATCAAGACTTAGAAATTATTCAGTACCTTAGAGCTTGCATGCCTCAATGGTGAGTTTCCTCACTTTCGATAATGGGTTTACATCATTGGCCCTTGATCGATTATTCACAGTCGATGGATTGTACTGTAGTACCTTGGGAGTCATTGACATCAATGGTGATTTCCCTCGCACTTGTTAACGGTTACATCAATGACCGGTAATCAAGTGGTTTCTACCATGTTCGACTTCAACACATGTAATCACATGGTCAGATTCGTACTTAGGGCGATGAGATTGAAGACCCTGGATATTGTCTTTATGATCCAAGTTGCGATGGAGTATGTATAATTTGTGACACATAGATCCACTGTGTAAGTTTCGTGGCTATGTCGTCTTGATTGAAAATTTGTTGCATAGATCCACAGTGTATTCGGGTGGCTATGTTATATTATGACTGCATGGATCCACAATGTATGATTGGTGGCCATGACCTTTGTTTATGATGTCATCAGTCTATGATATGAGTATGGGAATGCCTACCTCGGGAATTGGTATACATGATATTCTGTTGATGCTTGGATGTTTTCATGTTTCCGATTAGATGTGCTCTTGGTTCTCGACACACACATGCAACTTACAAAGTCTACCGACTGTCACTAGTTCCACTCTCAAAATTTGGGGGGCATTCTGTTATCCACAATTTTGGTCATTGTGATGATGTCATGATGATGTTATGATGATGGAAAATCGAGCTCTTCACTAAGAACACTTTCCTGAAAGAAGTTACATTTGTCTGCTTCCAGAAATCATGATTTTAAGGGATGTTTGCAGGCTACCCATGTATCTACCTGCGAGAATGCCTGATTCTCCCAGGCTGCATTAAGCTGGGGTGCGAATGGTTCACACTGTAACTAATAGCCAGGGTGAGAACATGTTCTAAAGGGAGGAAAAAAGATAAAATATCGAACCTTCTGAAGGCCTTGTCAGTCGTGGAAAGAATGAAGTGGTCTCAAGAGAAACGTACCGCCCAACAATAGATCCATACGATTCAAAACAGAGTGATGGAAGTTACTCAATGGCTTCAACCAGTGCAAGATAAGGCATGCCAATTATTCACAGAGGTTGAAATTTGAGGAGCAGAGATATAACAAGTTGTCATCGCAACAGAATAATGCCTAGAAGGGCCCATGAATGACACAATGATCTAGGAGTTCACCAAACAAGAGGCCCTTAACCACATTTTGGGAGATTCTTGGTCATAGTGACCTATTTTGGGACTTCAACAACTTGTCGAAGGAGGAGCACAAGATGAAGCGGAGCTCAAGGGATCTCGACCCACTTTTGGGTCCTTTTTGGGTTTTTGGGATTATGTAACAAGATTGGGATGTTGGCCCATGGGTTTACCCATGCTTAGGCCTATTTTGTAATTTATAAATAAATATATAGACATATATAGGCATCTATGTGATGTATTCTAAGTGAAAGTAGGGTTTTGTAAGTACTTTTTGCATGACTATGAGAGACTTCCAGAGCTAAGTGCAAGTGGTTGTAATAGATGGTGGAAGGCTTTGTGCTGTAACACAAGGAAGAAGGATCTAGCGAGCTAGGTAGATATTTTGTCCTATGCGGAGTAGGGTTTTTATGGCTCTGTGCTTGTAACTAATTGACTGAAGATAATAAAGAAGAAGATTTGGTGGACATAGCCCCCGGGTGGGGGTGAACCACGTAAACACTGTGTTTTCTTGCTTTGTGCTTGTCTAGATATGTTTATATCTTCTTTTTCCAAGTGCTTAGAGACGATTAGATAGGTACACTTATGCTTAGTGCTAATGATGTATGAGAATATTAGATCTGATCTATATCAATGTGATGAGTTCTTGATCTGTTAGATCTAACCTATCTATTGATTTTAAGTGCTTAAATGCGTTATATCATTGTGAATGCTGCAAAGCCTTATTTTATTAGCAAAGTGATTATTGATTGTATATTGAGGAACTGACAGTGCTAAGTGCTTTATTAAGTATTATAATCATATATCTTTGTCCCAACTAAGGTTGCAGACACTTGAGTCTTGCAACCACCCCTGCCTCTACCTCGGGTGAGACTTCATCTACTTCCCAGGTGTTGCCGAATGCACCAGTAGTTAGGGATTTGTTGGTGTGTTGTTGTAACTTTGAACCCTCAGTCTGCCCCTGTGCCAACAAATGGTTCCATTTCTAGGACCTGAAACTATGATTGGTGGGAACTGAGAAATAAGAAGCTCTGTGCAAAAATTCATCCTGAAATTGTGAAATCTCTGTGCATAGATCTGTGCCCTAGTGCATAGTATTATACTTGACTTATAAAGCTCTGTGCTAAAATAAAGAAGCCCGATCTAAAGAAAAGAGGTTGGATCTGAAGAAAAGGATAAAGATCTGAAATCTTTGTGCTCTAAGAAAGGAAAAAGTGAGAATTTCTGATTAAAAGAGGTAAGATCTGCAAGCTCTGTGCTCTGATAAAGGTAAGAATAGTTAAAATTTTTAGATCTGGAATCTTTGTGCTCTGTAGAAGTAAGATAAGTGGAAATTTTTGTTTCTAGAGTATGGATCTAGGTATGTTTAATAGAGTCTATCCTAGTTTGAAAACTAGGGTATTAATAGATGAAAGAAGATTTAATATTACTAGATCTGATAAGAATAGTGAAAGATATGTTATACCTATGCATAGAAAGAATGTTTGGACTAACAATTGTATGCAGGATCATAGAAAGAATTTATTGCAGGTTAGCTCCTATGATCCTAGCGTCCAGTACGAGAGAAGTTGGGGATCATTTAAAAGAAAGAGAGGATTAACCCTCTGTTATAGCTACAGAAAACTAGGACATCTTGCTAAGGCATGCCCTGGGAGAAGACCTGGTTGTCTTTGTTGCAAAGCTACGAACCATGAAGTGTTTGATTGCCCTAGAATGATTTCTAAGCTTGAAAGTATGAGCATAACACAAGAAAACCCTAAGGCAGATCCAAAAACTAAGGCTATAACAGAACCCTAGAAAGAATCAGAGAAGGAATTGCTACAGTTGAAATAAACCTTGAATGACTACCGACATGTTAGATTATCAGAGATCTTTAAAGACAAGGAATGCCTTGAAGCAAGAATAGGAGACTTCAACATTGGTTGTGTTCTAGATAAGGAACCGCAAGTGAATATCATGACAGAGAGAACTTGGGAAGCTATAGGAAGGTCTGCTATGATTCCTTCATTAGGAGGAATAGGGTTATTCAGAGGAAAACTGGTAAACAAATGTGGAAATCTCACTCAGATATCTATGAATGCCAATGGAACTTCGACAGAAGAAGATTTTGAGGTTATTCAATTTATTGAGAAATTTGCCCCGTTTACCATGTTACGAGGGAAACCTTGGATTGAAAGAGATCAAGCTAGATGAAAAGAAGAAGAAGAAGTTTTGGAGCAGAAGAGACAAGAGTTAAAATATTTCATGACTAGAAGGATCACATACTTGATTGAAGAACAAGAGAATAGGTCAAAGCTACTTAACACTAGAGACCCTGATGTTGAAGCTACAAGAACATTAAAAGACTCACAGAAGACTGGAGTACCTAACTCAGATAAAGAAGAGGTGTTAATCCCAAATCCTAGGAAAGAATCTCAACATTGCACAGTGACTATGTCCAAAGACGATAAGAATCCGAATGGAAAAAGGACTACCAAGATGAAGCTCATTGGTGGGAAGGATAGAAAGCTAAGTAAGAAGAGAGATAAGTTTGAAAAGTTATAGAAGGTTCCAGAGGGAACATCGCAGACAAAAAAATTGCAGAATGGGAGCTTCATCAAGATATTAGAACAACGACACATGGCACTTCGCCATGGAAAGGAAATATAGTCATTGGGACCGATATATCCATTCGAATGCCACTCTGAATGGGTTAGAAAGAATTTATAGCTCGACATTAGACCATTGGACCATGCCATAACTTACATAACAAGAGTTAATGAGGCTTCATACCCGTTACAAGCGAACTGTTGCCGAGTTGCCTATTTATCCCATCGTGCCATGCACAGAGAACGCTTTTTCTAACCAAGAATTTGAGCCCGTAGACCAAGTGAATTTTATACAGTGATCATTTCCCTCTTGTTGTTTATTCTAGTGCAGTATCTGAGTTAATTGTGAACCCAATATTATTAATCCCGAGTGCGTATGTCCAATGAGCTCACCACAATTGAAGAATCAGTAACAAAAGTACTCCTCAACTTGATGACTGAAAGAGTCATGTCAGAGAGAGGACTATCTACCAGTATACAAGAATCATCAATGAGAGGACTGTCAGCCTCTTTGTCCATTTCTCGAGCCGAACCATCACAACTCTCAAATGAGAAGTGAAACAAGCACATAGATGATCTTGCAAATGCTATGTTTATTTCGAGCATTTTACACACCTATCTACCACCTCTGAACGGTGCAATAAATCGAGACAGTGTGCGTAGAGACTTTGAGTATGAATTGGTTACTGCATACCTCCCGAAGGGGATACACGTAGTTTGCGCAGATCAAGAAAAGATAACAACATTGAATTTTAGTGACTTCAACCTTGGCGACAGGAAGGTCTACATCATGCTTGCCCCACATAAGTACCTGACTAGGACAAAAGGAAACAATTCAAAGATAATTCCTCAGTCATGGACCCATAACCTCGCACAGTCCACACTGCTCAATGTCATGAAGATTCCTCACTTCGGAAGGCACCAATAAGTGAATGCATGCGTCAATTTGCTTTTGTCGTGCTACCACATCAGATACTTGTGTTTAAATCATCGTATCATAGTGGATTCAACATTGATCAATCAGATCACAAGGCTAAGTATGTATACAAGGACCTGACCCACATGATTTTTATCCCAGAAAAAAAATGGATTGTGCTCTCACACAAAGGATCAAGTACACCTATGGTGATGTCAAAAAGAGAATGTGAGGCTATAATGTATCTTCTATCCATAGCGGCGCAGTGCGCCTAGCCTGTCAATTGATCGCAGGAAATTTAGTCTGCAAGAACCGACCCACCCAAGTGATTGGTTTTGTAGTCGACCTCGCAGGAAAGTGCGTGGAGGGCCTACAAATGAATTGGGTGAAGTACCTCATGAACTAGTTGGAAATGGACTACAGGGAAGCACAAGATCAAGGATACGAGTTCCGCTTTAGTTGGCTTCTAATCTTGATTTCTTTCATCGCATGGGAGATGCCGGAAGGTGAAACCTTCCCAGACATTGAGCCCTTTGAACCTCTAGCCGCGAAGTTCAGTACACTATGGTATTCCAGTGACATGAACAAGTAATGGAAGTCAAATTTTGTATTCCACATATATTACAATCGGTTGAACTTAGCTATTGTTATTGGATAAACCGGTAGGTGTGGACACTAACTGATCTCCCTAGATCCACTTGGATCTAGAAAAAAACAAGATAGGACATGACTCTTTCTCTAAGTTGTAGTCATTGAATCTACTACCAAGAAGGAATGAGTGATGTACCTTTATATCACTTCCTTAGGTATCTGTTGTTCCTACTTCGCTTCAGTGCTCTTGTGAAATCAGGTCCAAGACAACACAAACCAACCAAAGTGAAGATAAAAAAATATATTCAATGTCAACCTATGCTTATGATCAAGGAGTTATGAAATAAAATAAGAGTGGTTTTATGGGAAATGGACATGACTTTGTATTATATTAAATGAAATTAGAAGATACAACTAGATTGCCTTGATGTCGCAAGCTTCCTTTCGATGATCCTTGGTTCCAACACACACACTTACTCTACACTTGCATGAAGAAGATCCAGTACAACTTGATAAACAAATAGAGTCTTCAAGCTTCAATCCAAACAGATTTCTTCACACAATTATTTCATCAATTCTTCATTCAATCTTTCTTAACCTCTTCCTTGAGAAACCTTTCATTATATAGGAGAATGAGATATGGTTAAAGGGATGAGGATGATCCCACTAAATTTAAGAAGTCAGTAGGATGGAAACCATGTGAATGCCAACTCATTTTCTATAAGATACCCTTCTAGAAACTTCGTAACTTCTTCTTCCTTTCAAGCTTCAAAACAGGTTCGCACCCTATCTATAGAGCAGACTACGAACACCTTGTAGGATAGGTATAGGGTTGCCTGCGAGAATCAAGATTCTCGCACCCTGTAACATAGTCAACCTATGAAATTATATTAAAAATATGTTATGTGGAAGAAGACAACAGTCTCTTTTCTCAGGCAAAAAGTCCTTATGAGAGCCTGAACACATAACTGTAGAGACATCACTAGAGTGACCAAAATAATGTGTAACAGAATTCCCCCGAAAGTATAAGGCTGGAACTTGTGACATCCGAAGTACTTTGTAAAATGTGTGTGTGTGTCAAAAACAAGGAGCGCACCTAATCAGAAACCTGTAAACAACCAAGCATCTGTAGAATATAATACCAATTCTAAGGTAGGAATGCCCATGATCATATCACAAATGAATGAAATCATAATTGTAGGCCATGGAAACTAATCATACACCGTGGATCCATGTCGCCAAAATGCTACATAGCCACTAGGAATACACTGTGGAGCTATGTTAGAAGACTCAAATTAAGACATAGCTATGTGACATACAAAGTGGATCTATGTGTCAATACAAATAATACATACTCCATCGCAGCCTGGATAAAAAATATGAGACCCAGGGTCTTCAATCCCGTCACCTGAAAGTACGAATCTAGCCATGTGATTACACGTGTTGAAGTCGAACATGGTAGAAACTACTTGATTATCGGTCATTGATGAAAACCATTAACAAGTGTGAGGGAAATCACCATTGATGTCAATGACCCCCAAGGTACCGAAGTACAATCCGAACAAATGTGAATGAATGAGATGAAGTCGAACACTTGGCGGAATCTCTCGGTCAAGGACCAATGATGTGAAACCCCTATTGAAAGAGAAGAGACCTACCATCAAGACATGCAAGTTCTAAGGTACTAAATGATTTCTAACTCTTATTCCCAGATAATTAGTTGGAGTCAACGGAAAAAGACTCGTTAGAGGAGGGCCTTGATGTATCCCCCATCAATGACATGAAATAAGTAACAGATTTTGAGGGTGAATCAAAGTATGAATATGATTCGAAACAGACACAGGGAAGGCCGACATAGTAAGAATGGACAACTATAGATGGCCAACTCAATGAAGGGCTCATTTGAACTTCTCTTGAACATATGAACGACACAACAAAGGAATCGAAAACACTAACTCAAAGACGACCCAATATATGACCTTGTAGAAAGTTGAACGAGAGACAAATGGATTTCCCAACCTAGATTCAAATTACGAATAGGGGGTGTCATGTTCAAGAGCGACGCTTACTGCCATTAATACGAATACGAAAACACATCCCTTTCCCAAAATTTCCCTCATCATTTCTTGTGAGTACCTCTTTATTTTTACACAAGATTGAGGAGGATAACATATGCTTGTCGATGTAAGCTCATCCTTCAGAAGAGTCCCTCGAAGTACATTTAACAAACCCTAAGAAGGAGTGGTTCGATCCCGTAAGGGCCTTTCGACGTTTTTTTAACGAGTCCAAAGATAGAAAACTCGAGGTTTTTCATGTTTTGAGAGTCTAAAAAACACTTAAAGAGAACTCTCCTAGCTCCTTTTTCGTAAATGAGTTCGATGAGAATGAAAAAGTGATAAACTATCGCTCGTTGAACGTTTTCTTCAAATAATTTAACAAGCGTGAAAAGAACAAGATCGCTCGACAATCGTTTAATTTTTATGGTGCGTGAAAAGAGCTTAAAGGATACTCCCTTGCATTCGTTGTTTTCGTGTTACCATGATGAGTGTGAAAAGATGAGAAAAAGTATACTCGGTTGTGTTCTCATGTATTTTTGAGCATGAGAATGAATGAAGATTGAGCTCGAGGTTTTTCCTACAAAAACCCTAAAAACGTAGTCGTACATGTGACAAAAAAAGAAAAAATACTCGTACACCATCATTCAGACTTCGAAGTCACTATATCTGCGAAAAACCATACTCACAAGGATATTAAGGTATTAGGTTTTTTAAGAAAAGCAATACAAATAATATAAAAAATCAACAAGAGAGTAAAAAGTGAATAAATATGGGTGAAAAAACCTTTTTTATGATTTCATTGTTACTTTGCCAAAAACTTGTCCAACATACCTCATTTTTCCCCAAATTTCTTTACTTGATTGTGGGAGGTACAAGCGATCATTCGAAAAATGGTTTTAGCCAATGAGGTAATCTCCTGATTTTCCAACTTTTCCATGGTTTACTTTTGATTTTTATTGGAAATTTTAGAGTTTTGAGTCCATTTTAGGGTCGGTAGATGCACTCACGCATTCTCGTAGGTGGGCCATTCGGGACCTGCGAGAATCTAATATTTTCACAGGTGGGCTTTAGTGCACCTACGAGAATCTCACACTGTGCAAAAGCTTCACCTGCGAGGGCCGAAAAATAGATTTTTGTGTGTGTTTTTGATCAATAAAAAATTATGCAAGAGGTTAAAACAAGTTGTTGACTTCATTCTCATGGCTCTATTGCAGGTGTTGACCATCACGATGTTGGAATGGAGGGAAAGAGAACATGAGGAGGATGATTCCATTGCCGATAATGATCTGGGTACAGTTGCTACCCTCCGGGAATGTGGGCTCTTAAAAAAATTTAGGATCCTGGGCATGAGAGCCCAACTCAGATTGTTAGAGTACCTGGTCCACATGTGGGATGTGGATCAATAGTTATTTCATGTAGGGGTCCACACGTTGACACTAGATATCAAGGATATCTATTTTTTGACGAGGTTTTCATGACGTGGATACCATGCTACTCTGACCGAAGGTATAGGCGACGAAACTCCTATGAGCGAGTATGTTCGTTGATATTATGTTCCCAAGGTAGAGAGAAGTAAGGGTAAGGTTTCCATTTGGGGGGTCCAATATTTGACCCTACGGACTATCTTGTTTACCATTACATGCATGGCTGGGAGCGTGGCTCCACACATGGCTCTCCAGAGCTATTTCCAATATGCAATAGAGTGCACAGAGCCTCAGGTTTTCAACTAGTAGGATGCGATTCTCCGCAGTATGAAGAGGCAACTGACAAAGTGTAGAAGGGGTGACTTGAAGCAGTTCGGGTACGGGTCACTTTTTGTGTCATTCTTCCTTGAGAGGGTCCCACTGTTGTGACTACAGGTAGATTGGGGTTTACCAGCCCCACAGGATCCGAGGATGATGAGGTGGTGTAACCTCATGGCTCGACATGTAGCAGGGCCTATAATCAAGTATAAGGATTCATTTTTTGACTGGTTGAGGCCCTAGATGTGGATGATCGATGACTATGGATATGACGGTTTAGATTTTCGAGGAGATACAAATTTGGTCTTGCCTGAGGATGCTCAGTGGGGTGACTTAGGTGAGAAGTACACATTTTTTTCTTTTATAATGTTTTTGCAAATTTTATTATAAAAAATGTTTTTATGTTTATCCAAGGACTAATCAAAAAATTTCTTTTGATGACACAGATGTGAGGCCATATCGACCTCTAGGAACGTCTCCCATTCAGAGGCGAGGTGAAGTGGCTCTAGTGGCAAGATGGGATGTCGAGGACTATGAGGTAGTGGAACAAAACTTAGAGGGGTTGACTGTGGATGCCTCGGACATCGCTATTGGGGAGATCCCGAGATGTTATCAGTGCCATACTGTGGGTGTGTCTGACTCTCTCAATTGACTGCTCTGTAGGGTAGCTCGAGCAGTCGTATGTTATCATGAGCATCATCCATGATGCTATTTTGTAGAAGCTATGGGCTTCATATTTTGAGATTTTGATCTTTGGACAAAAAAAATTGTAAAACCTTTTGATCATTATATACATATATATGACTTCTACCGACTTATTTTATGTTGTATAATACCTGTGATGTGTGATTGGTTCATAAATGTCCCAAATGTCTATCTAACAGATAATTAGCTAAAGCATCAGTCAATGTATTTAGACATCTAGGAATGTGTTGATATTCGATATAATCAAAATAACATTCTAAGAGGTGAATTCGTAAATATACCCATAATAAAGTAGGGCTTTAGATAGCATAGACATTACTTAACTGTAGTACTACTAGATACAAATCGATTCGTATAACCAGGTGGTGGATATCAAGAGAAATAACACCAATCAAAAATTTGATGACGACGCTATATTCTGTGATATTATTGGTCGCACGACCAAGGAACACACCTTGTAGACTGATAAGTTTGTTTGTAGGTGCGTAAATTTCCCATGCAACATAATAAAGGTTCCGAGTACTACGACTAGCACCATCAGCGAAGCCAATATGGGGTAGTAAAGACTTCGACATATGGAAACCAAGCACAACGCAAGATAAGCGATCGAGGGTGGAGACCAAATAACGAGAAAGCATACTTAAGTAACACACAAAAAGTATGATACAATAAAATATAAGCA
>ML824807.1:0-29027 GCA_009831015.1 Picea engelmannii | reverse complement strand
GAGCTCAAGGGATCTCGACCCACTTTTGGGTCCTTTTTGGGTTTTTGGGATTATGTAACAAGATTGGGATGTTGGCCCATGGGTTTACCCATGCTTAGGCCTATTTTGTAATTTATAAATAAATATATAGACATATATAGGCATCTATGTGATGTATTCTAAGTGAAAGTAGGGTTTTGTAAGTACTTTTTGCATGACTATGAGAGACTTCCAGAGCTAAGTGCAAGTGGTTGTAATAGATGGTGGAAGGCTTTGTGCTGTAACACAAGGAAGAAGGATCTAGCGAGCTAGGTAGATATTTTGTCCTATGCGGAGTAGGGTTTTTATGGCTCTGTGCTTGTAACTAATTGACTGAAGATAATAAAGAAGAAGATTTGGTGGACATAGCCCCCGGGTGGGGGTGAACCACGTAAACACTGTGTTTTCTTGCTTTGTGCTTGTCTAGATATGTTTATATCTTCTTTTTCCAAGTGCTTAGAGACGATTAGATAGGTACACTTATGCTTAGTGCTAATGATGTATGAGAATATTAGATCTGATCTATATCAATGTGATGAGTTCTTGATCTGTTAGATCTAACCTATCTATTGATTTTAAGTGCTTAAATGCGTTATATCATTGTGAATGCTGCAAAGCCTTATTTTATTAGCAAAGTGATTATTGATTGTATATTGAGGAACTGACAGTGCTAAGTGCTTTATTAAGTATTATAATCATATATCTTTGTCCCAACTAAGGTTGCAGACACTTGAGTCTTGCAACCACCCCTGCCTCTACCTCGGGTGAGACTTCATCTACTTCCCAGGTGTTGCCGAATGCACCAGTAGTTAGGGATTTGTTGGTGTGTTGTTGTAACTTTGAACCCTCAGTCTGCCCCTGTGCCAACAAATGGTTCCATTTCTAGGACCTGAAACTATGATTGGTGGGAACTGAGAAATAAGAAGCTCTGTGCAAAAATTCATCCTGAAATTGTGAAATCTCTGTGCATAGATCTGTGCCCTAGTGCATAGTATTATACTTGACTTATAAAGCTCTGTGCTAAAATAAAGAAGCCCGATCTAAAGAAAAGAGGTTGGATCTGAAGAAAAGGATAAAGATCTGAAATCTTTGTGCTCTAAGAAAGGAAAAAGTGAGAATTTCTGATTAAAAGAGGTAAGATCTGCAAGCTCTGTGCTCTGATAAAGGTAAGAATAGTTAAAATTTTTAGATCTGGAATCTTTGTGCTCTGTAGAAGTAAGATAAGTGGAAATTTTTGTTTCTAGAGTATGGATCTAGGTATGTTTAATAGAGTCTATCCTAGTTTGAAAACTAGGGTATTAATAGATGAAAGAAGATTTAATATTACTAGATCTGATAAGAATAGTGAAAGATATGTTATACCTATGCATAGAAAGAATGTTTGGACTAACAATTGTATGCAGGATCATAGAAAGAATTTATTGCAGGTTAGCTCCTATGATCCTAGCGTCCAGTACGAGAGAAGTTGGGGATCATTTAAAAGAAAGAGAGGATTAACCCTCTGTTATAGCTACAGAAAACTAGGACATCTTGCTAAGGCATGCCCTGGGAGAAGACCTGGTTGTCTTTGTTGCAAAGCTACGAACCATGAAGTGTTTGATTGCCCTAGAATGATTTCTAAGCTTGAAAGTATGAGCATAACACAAGAAAACCCTAAGGCAGATCCAAAAACTAAGGCTATAACAGAACCCTAGAAAGAATCAGAGAAGGAATTGCTACAGTTGAAATAAACCTTGAATGACTACCGACATGTTAGATTATCAGAGATCTTTAAAGACAAGGAATGCCTTGAAGCAAGAATAGGAGACTTCAACATTGGTTGTGTTCTAGATAAGGAACCGCAAGTGAATATCATGACAGAGAGAACTTGGGAAGCTATAGGAAGGTCTGCTATGATTCCTTCATTAGGAGGAATAGGGTTATTCAGAGGAAAACTGGTAAACAAATGTGGAAATCTCACTCAGATATCTATGAATGCCAATGGAACTTCGACAGAAGAAGATTTTGAGGTTATTCAATTTATTGAGAAATTTGCCCCGTTTACCATGTTACGAGGGAAACCTTGGATTGAAAGAGATCAAGCTAGATGAAAAGAAGAAGAAGAAGTTTTGGAGCAGAAGAGACAAGAGTTAAAATATTTCATGACTAGAAGGATCACATACTTGATTGAAGAACAAGAGAATAGGTCAAAGCTACTTAACACTAGAGACCCTGATGTTGAAGCTACAAGAACATTAAAAGACTCACAGAAGACTGGAGTACCTAACTCAGATAAAGAAGAGGTGTTAATCCCAAATCCTAGGAAAGAATCTCAACATTGCACAGTGACTATGTCCAAAGACGATAAGAATCCGAATGGAAAAAGGACTACCAAGATGAAGCTCATTGGTGGGAAGGATAGAAAGCTAAGTAAGAAGAGAGATAAGTTTGAAAAGTTATAGAAGGTTCCAGAGGGAACATCGCAGACAAAAAAATTGCAGAATGGGAGCTTCATCAAGATATTAGAACAACGACACATGGCACTTCGCCATGGAAAGGAAATATAGTCATTGGGACCGATATATCCATTCGAATGCCACTCTGAATGGGTTAGAAAGAATTTATAGCTCGACATTAGACCATTGGACCATGCCATAACTTACATAACAAGAGTTAATGAGGCTTCATACCCGTTACAAGCGAACTGTTGCCGAGTTGCCTATTTATCCCATCGTGCCATGCACAGAGAACGCTTTTTCTAACCAAGAATTTGAGCCCGTAGACCAAGTGAATTTTATACAGTGATCATTTCCCTCTTGTTGTTTATTCTAGTGCAGTATCTGAGTTAATTGTGAACCCAATATTATTAATCCCGAGTGCGTATGTCCAATGAGCTCACCACAATTGAAGAATCAGTAACAAAAGTACTCCTCAACTTGATGACTGAAAGAGTCATGTCAGAGAGAGGACTATCTACCAGTATACAAGAATCATCAATGAGAGGACTGTCAGCCTCTTTGTCCATTTCTCGAGCCGAACCATCACAACTCTCAAATGAGAAGTGAAACAAGCACATAGATGATCTTGCAAATGCTATGTTTATTTCGAGCATTTTACACACCTATCTACCACCTCTGAACGGTGCAATAAATCGAGACAGTGTGCGTAGAGACTTTGAGTATGAATTGGTTACTGCATACCTCCCGAAGGGGATACACGTAGTTTGCGCAGATCAAGAAAAGATAACAACATTGAATTTTAGTGACTTCAACCTTGGCGACAGGAAGGTCTACATCATGCTTGCCCCACATAAGTACCTGACTAGGACAAAAGGAAACAATTCAAAGATAATTCCTCAGTCATGGACCCATAACCTCGCACAGTCCACACTGCTCAATGTCATGAAGATTCCTCACTTCGGAAGGCACCAATAAGTGAATGCATGCGTCAATTTGCTTTTGTCGTGCTACCACATCAGATACTTGTGTTTAAATCATCGTATCATAGTGGATTCAACATTGATCAATCAGATCACAAGGCTAAGTATGTATACAAGGACCTGACCCACATGATTTTTATCCCAGAAAAAAAATGGATTGTGCTCTCACACAAAGGATCAAGTACACCTATGGTGATGTCAAAAAGAGAATGTGAGGCTATAATGTATCTTCTATCCATAGCGGCGCAGTGCGCCTAGCCTGTCAATTGATCGCAGGAAATTTAGTCTGCAAGAACCGACCCACCCAAGTGATTGGTTTTGTAGTCGACCTCGCAGGAAAGTGCGTGGAGGGCCTACAAATGAATTGGGTGAAGTACCTCATGAACTAGTTGGAAATGGACTACAGGGAAGCACAAGATCAAGGATACGAGTTCCGCTTTAGTTGGCTTCTAATCTTGATTTCTTTCATCGCATGGGAGATGCCGGAAGGTGAAACCTTCCCAGACATTGAGCCCTTTGAACCTCTAGCCGCGAAGTTCAGTACACTATGGTATTCCAGTGACATGAACAAGTAATGGAAGTCAAATTTTGTATTCCACATATATTACAATCGGTTGAACTTAGCTATTGTTATTGGATAAACCGGTAGGTGTGGACACTAACTGATCTCCCTAGATCCACTTGGATCTAGAAAAAAACAAGATAGGACATGACTCTTTCTCTAAGTTGTAGTCATTGAATCTACTACCAAGAAGGAATGAGTGATGTACCTTTATATCACTTCCTTAGGTATCTGTTGTTCCTACTTCGCTTCAGTGCTCTTGTGAAATCAGGTCCAAGACAACACAAACCAACCAAAGTGAAGATAAAAAAATATATTCAATGTCAACCTATGCTTATGATCAAGGAGTTATGAAATAAAATAAGAGTGGTTTTATGGGAAATGGACATGACTTTGTATTATATTAAATGAAATTAGAAGATACAACTAGATTGCCTTGATGTCGCAAGCTTCCTTTCGATGATCCTTGGTTCCAACACACACACTTACTCTACACTTGCATGAAGAAGATCCAGTACAACTTGATAAACAAATAGAGTCTTCAAGCTTCAATCCAAACAGATTTCTTCACACAATTATTTCATCAATTCTTCATTCAATCTTTCTTAACCTCTTCCTTGAGAAACCTTTCATTATATAGGAGAATGAGATATGGTTAAAGGGATGAGGATGATCCCACTAAATTTAAGAAGTCAGTAGGATGGAAACCATGTGAATGCCAACTCATTTTCTATAAGATACCCTTCTAGAAACTTCGTAACTTCTTCTTCCTTTCAAGCTTCAAAACAGGTTCGCACCCTATCTATAGAGCAGACTACGAACACCTTGTAGGATAGGTATAGGGTTGCCTGCGAGAATCAAGATTCTCGCACCCTGTAACATAGTCAACCTATGAAATTATATTAAAAATATGTTATGTGGAAGAAGACAACAGTCTCTTTTCTCAGGCAAAAAGTCCTTATGAGAGCCTGAACACATAACTGTAGAGACATCACTAGAGTGACCAAAATAATGTGTAACAGAATTCCCCCGAAAGTATAAGGCTGGAACTTGTGACATCCGAAGTACTTTGTAAAATGTGTGTGTGTGTCAAAAACAAGGAGCGCACCTAATCAGAAACCTGTAAACAACCAAGCATCTGTAGAATATAATACCAATTCTAAGGTAGGAATGCCCATGATCATATCACAAATGAATGAAATCATAATTGTAGGCCATGGAAACTAATCATACACCGTGGATCCATGTCGCCAAAATGCTACATAGCCACTAGGAATACACTGTGGAGCTATGTTAGAAGACTCAAATTAAGACATAGCTATGTGACATACAAAGTGGATCTATGTGTCAATACAAATAATACATACTCCATCGCAGCCTGGATAAAAAATATGAGACCCAGGGTCTTCAATCCCGTCACCTGAAAGTACGAATCTAGCCATGTGATTACACGTGTTGAAGTCGAACATGGTAGAAACTACTTGATTATCGGTCATTGATGAAAACCATTAACAAGTGTGAGGGAAATCACCATTGATGTCAATGACCCCCAAGGTACCGAAGTACAATCCGAACAAATGTGAATGAATGAGATGAAGTCGAACACTTGGCGGAATCTCTCGGTCAAGGACCAATGATGTGAAACCCCTATTGAAAGAGAAGAGACCTACCATCAAGACATGCAAGTTCTAAGGTACTAAATGATTTCTAACTCTTATTCCCAGATAATTAGTTGGAGTCAACGGAAAAAGACTCGTTAGAGGAGGGCCTTGATGTATCCCCCATCAATGACATGAAATAAGTAACAGATTTTGAGGGTGAATCAAAGTATGAATATGATTCGAAACAGACACAGGGAAGGCCGACATAGTAAGAATGGACAACTATAGATGGCCAACTCAATGAAGGGCTCATTTGAACTTCTCTTGAACATATGAACGACACAACAAAGGAATCGAAAACACTAACTCAAAGACGACCCAATATATGACCTTGTAGAAAGTTGAACGAGAGACAAATGGATTTCCCAACCTAGATTCAAATTACGAATAGGGGGTGTCATGTTCAAGAGCGACGCTTACTGCCATTAATACGAATACGAAAACACATCCCTTTCCCAAAATTTCCCTCATCATTTCTTGTGAGTACCTCTTTATTTTTACACAAGATTGAGGAGGATAACATATGCTTGTCGATGTAAGCTCATCCTTCAGAAGAGTCCCTCGAAGTACATTTAACAAACCCTAAGAAGGAGTGGTTCGATCCCGTAAGGGCCTTTCGACGTTTTTTTAACGAGTCCAAAGATAGAAAACTCGAGGTTTTTCATGTTTTGAGAGTCTAAAAAACACTTAAAGAGAACTCTCCTAGCTCCTTTTTCGTAAATGAGTTCGATGAGAATGAAAAAGTGATAAACTATCGCTCGTTGAACGTTTTCTTCAAATAATTTAACAAGCGTGAAAAGAACAAGATCGCTCGACAATCGTTTAATTTTTATGGTGCGTGAAAAGAGCTTAAAGGATACTCCCTTGCATTCGTTGTTTTCGTGTTACCATGATGAGTGTGAAAAGATGAGAAAAAGTATACTCGGTTGTGTTCTCATGTATTTTTGAGCATGAGAATGAATGAAGATTGAGCTCGAGGTTTTTCCTACAAAAACCCTAAAAACGTAGTCGTACATGTGACAAAAAAAGAAAAAATACTCGTACACCATCATTCAGACTTCGAAGTCACTATATCTGCGAAAAACCATACTCACAAGGATATTAAGGTATTAGGTTTTTTAAGAAAAGCAATACAAATAATATAAAAAATCAACAAGAGAGTAAAAAGTGAATAAATATGGGTGAAAAAACCTTTTTTATGATTTCATTGTTACTTTGCCAAAAACTTGTCCAACATACCTCATTTTTCCCCAAATTTCTTTACTTGATTGTGGGAGGTACAAGCGATCATTCGAAAAATGGTTTTAGCCAATGAGGTAATCTCCTGATTTTCCAACTTTTCCATGGTTTACTTTTGATTTTTATTGGAAATTTTAGAGTTTTGAGTCCATTTTAGGGTCGGTAGATGCACTCACGCATTCTCGTAGGTGGGCCATTCGGGACCTGCGAGAATCTAATATTTTCACAGGTGGGCTTTAGTGCACCTACGAGAATCTCACACTGTGCAAAAGCTTCACCTGCGAGGGCCGAAAAATAGATTTTTGTGTGTGTTTTTGATCAATAAAAAATTATGCAAGAGGTTAAAACAAGTTGTTGACTTCATTCTCATGGCTCTATTGCAGGTGTTGACCATCACGATGTTGGAATGGAGGGAAAGAGAACATGAGGAGGATGATTCCATTGCCGATAATGATCTGGGTACAGTTGCTACCCTCCGGGAATGTGGGCTCTTAAAAAAATTTAGGATCCTGGGCATGAGAGCCCAACTCAGATTGTTAGAGTACCTGGTCCACATGTGGGATGTGGATCAATAGTTATTTCATGTAGGGGTCCACACGTTGACACTAGATATCAAGGATATCTATTTTTTGACGAGGTTTTCATGACGTGGATACCATGCTACTCTGACCGAAGGTATAGGCGACGAAACTCCTATGAGCGAGTATGTTCGTTGATATTATGTTCCCAAGGTAGAGAGAAGTAAGGGTAAGGTTTCCATTTGGGGGGTCCAATATTTGACCCTACGGACTATCTTGTTTACCATTACATGCATGGCTGGGAGCGTGGCTCCACACATGGCTCTCCAGAGCTATTTCCAATATGCAATAGAGTGCACAGAGCCTCAGGTTTTCAACTAGTAGGATGCGATTCTCCGCAGTATGAAGAGGCAACTGACAAAGTGTAGAAGGGGTGACTTGAAGCAGTTCGGGTACGGGTCACTTTTTGTGTCATTCTTCCTTGAGAGGGTCCCACTGTTGTGACTACAGGTAGATTGGGGTTTACCAGCCCCACAGGATCCGAGGATGATGAGGTGGTGTAACCTCATGGCTCGACATGTAGCAGGGCCTATAATCAAGTATAAGGATTCATTTTTTGACTGGTTGAGGCCCTAGATGTGGATGATCGATGACTATGGATATGACGGTTTAGATTTTCGAGGAGATACAAATTTGGTCTTGCCTGAGGATGCTCAGTGGGGTGACTTAGGTGAGAAGTACACATTTTTTTCTTTTATAATGTTTTTGCAAATTTTATTATAAAAAATGTTTTTATGTTTATCCAAGGACTAATCAAAAAATTTCTTTTGATGACACAGATGTGAGGCCATATCGACCTCTAGGAACGTCTCCCATTCAGAGGCGAGGTGAAGTGGCTCTAGTGGCAAGATGGGATGTCGAGGACTATGAGGTAGTGGAACAAAACTTAGAGGGGTTGACTGTGGATGCCTCGGACATCGCTATTGGGGAGATCCCGAGATGTTATCAGTGCCATACTGTGGGTGTGTCTGACTCTCTCAATTGACTGCTCTGTAGGGTAGCTCGAGCAGTCGTATGTTATCATGAGCATCATCCATGATGCTATTTTGTAGAAGCTATGGGCTTCATATTTTGAGATTTTGATCTTTGGACAAAAAAAATTGTAAAACCTTTTGATCATTATATACATATATATGACTTCTACCGACTTATTTTATGTTGTATAATACCTGTGATGTGTGATTGGTTCATAAATGTCCCAAATGTCTATCTAACAGATAATTAGCTAAAGCATCAGTCAATGTATTTAGACATCTAGGAATGTGTTGATATTCGATATAATCAAAATAACATTCTAAGAGGTGAATTCGTAAATATACCCATAATAAAGTAGGGCTTTAGATAGCATAGACATTACTTAACTGTAGTACTACTAGATACAAATCGATTCGTATAACCAGGTGGTGGATATCAAGAGAAATAACACCAATCAAAAATTTGATGACGACGCTATATTCTGTGATATTATTGGTCGCACGACCAAGGAACACACCTTGTAGACTGATAAGTTTGTTTGTAGGTGCGTAAATTTCCCATGCAACATAATAAAGGTTCCGAGTACTACGACTAGCACCATCAGCGAAGCCAATATGGGGTAGTAAAGACTTCGACATATGGAAACCAAGCACAACGCAAGATAAGCGATCGAGGGTGGAGACCAAATAACGAGAAAGCATACTTAAGTAACACACAAAAAGTATGATACAATAAAATATAAGCATTCATGCAGAGGTGATATTAAGAATAATACTTCTTTAAGTACAACCCATTTCTAGGTTCACTCAAAGGGATACCATCGTAGTACACCAACTCATAAGATCCTTTCTCCAACACTCGTTTGACGATATAAGGACCTCGCCACATAGCTTCAAATTTTTCATCTTCTATCATATCCCAATCTTGTTCGTAAAGGAGAACCAGATCACCTTCGGAGAAAACGTGTGGCTTGACATGTTTGTCATATTGTGCTTTGACACATTTCTTCTGGGCTTCTATAAATAGGGTGGCATCACGACAGGTTTCATCTAGTTGCATGAGATATAATAGACGCTCTTCTTAGGCAAAAGTGTTTGGGAGAAGTTTGATGGTTAGTTTTAGAGAAGGTATCTCACATTCAATCGGCAAGATGGATTCTAGACCATAAACTAAATGGAAAGGTGTAAACCCGGTAGCAGACTTAACGGATGTCCAATAAGTCCACAATGCTAAAAACAACATCGTGTGCCAACTCGTTTTTTGAATTCCCATCATTCATCGAAGCATGGTAATGAGGAATTTGTTTATTTCTTCAACTTGGCCATTGGCTTGTGGGTAATAGGGTGTTGAGTTTTCATGGCGAAGACCTAACTTTTTTGTGAGTTTAGACATCATGAAGTTTCCAAAGTGGCTACCATGATCAGTAACGATAGCTTGAGGAACACCAAAGTGAGAAATGATGTGATTGAATATGAATAATGCTAAAGTATTTACAGTATTGTTGAATGTTGGCATCGCCTCAGCCCATTTCGTAAAATAATCTATAGATACAACAATGTATCCATGCCCCTCGACTGAGTTAGGGTGACATGTCATGAAATCGATACCCCATTTTGCAAAAGGACCAATGAAGACCACAGGGTGTGATCGCATTTTGATGTTGTAGGTTTGGCAAGCGTGACATTTTTGGACAACGATTATACAATCGTTGAATAAAGAAGGCAAAAAATACCCTGCTCTTAAGATCTTTTGGGCAGTAGAATACCCAGACATGTGATCACCACATGCTCCAGAATAACAGTCATTTAGGGCTTTCTCGGCTTCATCAAACGTGAGGTAGCATCGAAAACCAGAGTCAATCCCATGACGATAAAGAGTATCACGAAGGATAATATACTGATGGGCTTGGTAGCGTATGAAATGACGGTCAGTGCTAGAAAAATCAACTGAAAATTCTGGGTCTGGAGATATATGATGATATCCCCATACCAAAGGTCATCAGAATTGATCAGGAAAAGGGATTCATCGGGTAATGAATCCTCTGCTACATTTTCCGTCTCAAAACAAGGAAGGTCACATATCAAATCGGAAAACACCAAGGATTTCTTGGACTTAGCGCGTTCAAATTCTAAGTCAAAATCCTGGAGTATTATGATCCATTTGGAGTATTTTCCCCCTAGCAATTGGCATGTAAGAATGTGCTGCATAGGGTTGCAGTTGGAAATCACAGTAGTCTTGCATAAAAGGATATAGTGCCGGAAACGTTGAACAACTTGGACGGTGGCCAAGGCCATTTTTTCAACATGTAAATACTTGGTTTCAATAGTCGTGAGACTTTGACTCAAATAATAAATGACATGTTCGTCATGAGAATCATCCTCTTGAATGAGAACCATAATGATGGTATAGTCCGAGGCTATGCGATAAAGGAAATAATCCCGACTGTAATCAGGTGGGAAGAGTAGTGGGGTACGAGTTAAAGATAGTTTCAAAGCTTAGAAAGATTTGTCAGCAGTGGTATCCCATACAAACTCAGAACCTTTCTTGAGAAGTCGAGTAAATCCAAGAGTTAGCTCAGCATAGTTCAAGATGAAATGATGGAAAAAGTTTGCCTTCTCTTGCAAACTTTGTAGCTGGAGAAGTGGGGAAGGAGGAGGAATATTGAGAATCGTCTCGACCTTCAAAGGATCTACCCTGATCCCTTGACATGAAACAATAAAGCCTAGAAGTCAGCCGGTTTCTACACAAAAAACACATTTGTGGGGATTCAAGCATAAATGGTAAAACTGACAACAAAGGAAAATGGTGTGGAGGTGTGTTGGATGATCTACATGACACATGGAATGAGATGGTAAGTCATCAAGATATGGTTTCATAATGTGATTTATATCATGAAAGGTATAATACATAGCACGTTGAAAAGTTGCACCGACATTCTTTAAACCGAATGGAATTTTTCGGTAGGCGAAAGTGCCCCAAGGACAAATAAAAGCGGTCTTGTGTTGGTATGTGGGTACAATATTGATTTGATTATATCCAAAGAAACCATCCATCATAGAGAAGATTTAAATTTCGGCACAATCGTCGATGATCTAGTCAACGAAGGGGGTAGGAAAGTTGTCTTTAGGACAAGATTTATTAATGTCTCTATAATCAATGCACACACGGATCGTACCTTGTTTCTTGTTAATTGGAACAAGATTGGAAATCCAGTCTGTTATAGCCACAGGGTAAATAAAGCCAGCTTTGAGAAGTTTCTCAACTTCAATCTTGATAGTGGCTGCTTTATGTGGGTGGACTGGATGAAATCATTTTCGGACAGGTTTAGCACACAGGTATGTCTTAATCTCATGAACAACAATGTAGGGGTCAATACCTGGTATTTCTCCATAGCTCTAGGCGAAGATGTCATGGAATTATTGAAAAATAGATTTATAGGTGACAATTTCTTCATTGGAACACGACACTCCGATGTGCACATTTTCGACAACTCCATGTTTAATGGATATGTCGAGGGGGATGGTGGGTGAGATATTACTTAAGTTCCCTTCATAGAACACATCATGTGTAGAATCGAGAATGATAGAAATGAACAAAATGGTCGACGGAGTCGAGATCCGTTGGTAACTCTCAATGGTGTGTTGTTCTAGGAAGAGAATGGAATGATGATGTCCATCATCCCAAGGAGTATCTTCAATGGAAATAGCAGACATAATCATCTCGTCGGTAGGAAAAATGACACTGAATGGATCCGGGGATAACTCATGAAGAGAGGAGGTAGAAGGGGTGGCATATTGAATGGCTTGATAAGTGGACTTGATCGGGCTCAAAGGCATTGGTCACCATAATGAAGATGATCACCGGGGTTGGGTACTATCCATGGGTCATAAGACACAAGGGTTTCACGAACAGAGGTGGAGATCATGTTGATCAAGGTGACAAACGGATATGGAACATCGGGTGGTGGAATGGGGAAAGTACCCATCAAAGAGGAATCTTTAAGAAGATCGACACCAGAATTCTCATATCTAGGGGGTGTTTTTGCAATGAAAAGTACATTGTTAATACGTGCATCGGAGTGAAAGAAGGATAATTGGTCCATCGTAATTACTTTTCATTGATGTGGGAAACGTATGACATGGAAAATAGTGCACAAAACTGCATGCATGGAATCGATCCAGCTACGGACAAGTAGAAGGTTGTAATCAAGGGGAGCGTCAAAGACCCCCACTTCAATGTTGACCATTTTTCCTTCTAACGTAATAGGAAATGAAGGAAGGACACTATAAGGATTAAAACCAGAGCCATTAAAGGCTTTTAGCATGTTGTGGGATTTAGTTAAAGGAAGAGAGTTGATGGATTTCCAGTAGGTAATAGACATGACACACGTCGAGGCACCCTCATCAATCATTGTTCTACAAATTTTCTTGTCGGAGACAATAACTTGTATTTGGAATGTGAGTTTAGGGGGTAACCGTGGAATGTGATATTCCAAGTCAAAAATTAATAAATTTGTATCGATAGGGTCGATTCCACCAATAGATTTCAACAGTGCCTTTCGTTGTATAGGACAACTCCGAAGGACTTCGAGGGATGACATCGCAGACAGTACTTGGGCCAGATCTTCGACAATATTGTAGTTTTGGGTAGCATGTGCATGAGGATTGAAAGCATATTTTCGAACAAGACCCTTTGGGGGAGGGAGAAGAAATGTATATAGGCTCAGTCGTTCGAGATGAAGAGGATCATTGGTAGGTGGAGTCGTGAGAGATGGTTGGACCAATGAAGGAGGTATTTCATCAATCTTCTCTTTGGAGGAAGAATAATCTTGGCTCGAGTGGTAAGTGTGATGTCATTCTTCTTTGAATCACATGTACAGATTAAGACATAGGATGTAGTGGAGGGGGAATTTTTGTCATGAATGACCAATTGGGAAGGGAAGGATTGTGACAACATGGCCAGAGTAGGTGGTTTCAGGGTCCCTTGAAGGAACATAGTAACCTTGGCTCGTCTTGGACAATCCTTAGTTCAGTGATCATCACCACAGATAAGACAAGGGTATCGGGGTTTGCACTTATCCTTATTGTTAATAGGTTGTGTTTTGGTCTTCTCAGATTGCGAATTATTTTTATCCTCCTTGTTCTTCCCCTTCCCTTTTTTGGATTTATTTTTTTCGGCGGGGGTAGATTGAATAGAGTTCACCTCAAAAGTCTTACCGGTGGGAGGGGTAGGAGATGAAGCATTTTGAACATTAGAAGCAAGGGATTTGGGGTTGTTCCTAGAGGCTTGGATGGAATTGGGTTGGGCATGGAAAGTGCCAATCACACTGTCAGCTGCATGAAATGAAACAAGAGTAGTTGAAGTAGCAGAGGTAGAAGGATGAGGTGCGTCAGGGAGTAAGTCATAAAGAGTACCCGTTTGTGAGTAAATGAGGTTGAGGTATTGAGCACAACTAATCACCTATTCTTCTATGACAACTCCACCCATGGTGATGTCATGAGCGATGTCATTAATGAATGATTTCATGAACCACTATGCTAGCAACTGATCAGGAAGTTCAAGTTTGATGAGACGTCGTCTCCGTCACCATTCATGAATGTGATCAGAGATATGAGTGGCTTTGGTTTGTTTGAAAGAACTCAAAATTTTGGTTCCCATTTCATAGTGGATTGGTAACTGGTAGTGGGTGAGGAAAGACATAGTGAGGGTGTTGAAGTTGGTGAAGAAGCCTCATGGTAATTCTATATACCACTTCGCGGAAAAACTTGTGAGAGTTCACTGAAAAAGTCATAAACGAATAGAGTCATCCATCAAAGAGTTGGATGAACACCAAAGGTGAAAAGTCATGACATGATTGTTCGGGTCCTCTCCTAGTTTACCATCGAATTTAGGGACGTCGGATGGTATTTTATCCGGTATCACGGGCCATTATGGAGAGTGACAAATTGGATCATTTAAAATTCTCAGCAGATCAGGGAGGTCTAGGGTGGCTAAGAAGGGTAACTGTCTATTCACATGTGGGTACTGGTGACTTTGGGGAGGGAGCCCTGTAGGTATACCAGTGGGACCATAAGCAGTTTGCATATGACACGAAGATCCGGGTAGATTTGTTTGTTGGTGTGGAGGAAAGTAATTTATAGGGTTGGATTGGTTGGGGTTGTTCCCTTGAATAGGGGCATGGGGTTGAGCGTTTGAGCCCAAAATAGGATTGGATGTACCTAAATATGGTTGGCCTTTACTAGGGGGAATGAAGGAGCTAGCATGAGGTTGTTGCCCCCCAGTCGAGTGAGGATTATTTTGGATAAGATAGTTCCAATACTGGGCCAAGGATAGAGGTATGTTTTGTCCATAGGGTGGGGTAGGTGGGGGTTTCCTTCCAATCGAGGGTTGCATCCCAATTGGGATTTTTCCTGCAAAAGGGGATTAGGTTTGGCCTCCTTGGTGAAATTGTCCACCGACAGGAATCTGGTAATTAGGTGTGAAAGAAGGGATTGTGCCACTAGGGTCAGTGCCTCCGATAGAGGATGGAAGAGGTCCTTTGAAAGGGGGTTGAGGAAGTGTCAGAATGAAACCATGAACAATATGGTGCCCAGAAGGAGTGGAAATGCTAGGAGTCTTGGATGGGATTTGTGTAGGAGTGGGAATAGAAGCATTCAATGCATGATATCCGGGGGGAAGTGTTGGGGTGAATCTAGGAAAAGGTAGAGTTCCAATGGGAGCTTGGCTAGCCACCGTAATCTCGATGTGAGGACGCATAGTATTTGGGACCATTGTGTAATGGACCATTTGTAGGGGGATAGTCAATATGTGGTCGGATGGTGGAGCGTCTGAACCAGGAAAATAATAGGCAATAGTAAAAGGTATTGCATCTGGATCGAATGTTTTGGGAAGCTCAGGTGTGACAGTGATATCAACGCCTGATCCTGAGCCAAAGAGATCTCATCTAAAAATTCTAGTAGTCCAAAAAGGATCTTGACCCTCAGGTCCTATGAAAGGTCCAGTTGGTAATCCAGAAGACTCAACAACTATTTCTCCAGAAGAATTCACTTGAACAATATGTCTCACAGATTCAGGAGGAAGTTAGAAGTCCTCTCGATAATTAGTAATTCATAACCGTTCTAAAGAGTTAGTTCTTTCCACTTGTGGAGTGGAAACATCTTGGACTTCACTCTGTTGAGGAGAGCCCTCTGGTGAGTTGGTAGGCAAGGGTTGAGAAACTTCCAGATCTTCTAGGGATAGGCCTTACATTCTACGTGAACGATGTGGAGGGTCAATTGTGATCGAGTTAAAATATTACGAAAGAAATTCTATGGCCGACTTGGGTAAACAAACAACACGTGCTAGTAAAATCTAGGAATCAAAACCAGGAAAACAAGACCTTCCAATTCAGAAGTCACTAGTTGGTGATGAAATCCAATGTTGTTATGAAGAGACAATAAGGGGCTAGGCGAGGGTGGAAAAGTTACGTTGATGACCTTCTTAAAGGACTTACACCCTAGTGCAAGCTCCCACACATAATTGTGGGTATACCCTCCAAGGAGCCCGAGTGAGTTTGGCCAATGTCGATTCCAGGTACCATGAAGACTTACCCCTTCACAGTCACCTTGTGTAAGACCCTAAGAAGATAGGCTACTAAGGTTACCACAAACAACAATGATGCCTGGGGAAATAGTCAACAGTCCGATCCACACTCAAGGGCAGGGTATCTAGCCTGAAATCAACTTGAGAGGCTTCCACTCATCATTGTGGGTATACCTTCAAGTGACCACGTAATACATGCAATATCTACACCAAGATCAAAAAAGCAGGGTGAGTAACTCTGTCAATCTCAATGCGACCTCAGGTTTGACCCTTGTGTGAGAAGGGTTTCCTAGGAAAAAATGATGCAAATGGAATTTGACACTCCTTATCACAAGATACTATTGTGTGTTTTTTTCTTTGGAGAGTGTGTCTCACTGCCTATTCCAAATCTCTAGCCTAGCTAATGTTGGTGCAAAAGAGCCCTAGAAAAGTTGCTAGTTGAATTTTAAAGTTGTGCAATATTATTAAAGGTTGTTGTTACACAAAAAGGAGACGGAAATGAAACCAATGTTGTGTAAGACTCTGACCCAACAATGCATAAATAGGGATGAATGATACAAATTTTCGTTCGATGAATTCTATCTACAGGAGGGAAAGAGGAGTTTTCTGGAACAATGCGAACTACAATGTACGATCTTTCTTGAAATGTAATATCAAACAATCGTGAACAATGCAAATTCCCTATTTGTTCTCTTTCAATATTTAAATGCCAATATTTTTAGAATAAATGATTGCTTAAGAAAAAGAAAAGAAAAGAAAAGAAAAAAAAAAAAAACTTTAATTTTTTATTAGAAACCAAGCAATAGGGATGGAACTAAGAAAAAGTAAGCAACCAATGAAAATGAAATACTCAACAAACACCCAAATCGATTTTTCAATGAAGATAAAAATAATAAACTGACAAGACCAGTCTCTTCAAATTCACATGGACAACAATTTTCCAAGTAGTAAGCAATTGAAAAGGACAATTAATCCCAACCATTAATCCAGTCAAAGGCTCTCGACCAAACAAGCACTCAGATTTCAGAATCGGAGATTATACCCTTGTTAAGAAAAGGTCAAGAGGTAAAAATTGAGAAAAAATGATCAAGAAGAGTTTTCGATTTCTGAAAACTAATCATTCGCAAGATTTGAAGTTAAGAAATAGTCAATCATTGGCAAAATAAGTTATTCCCAGATAAACAAACAAATATGGGCATCTGAAGACACAAAAAGACCTAATCCAAAGTTTTTACAGGTGAGTTCACAGTCTGGTAGTGGGGTACAGTGTGAGAATTAGGGATTCTCACAGCCTAGACACAGGTAGGGTGCAAGAAGGTCGCACTGAATTGAACACTAGGGTGTGAAATTCAGTGATTCTCATAGGCCACAGAAAGGTATAGTGCGAGAAGGTTTGTAATCAAGCAAAGTTTGGAAAAAGGATAGAACTTTTGAGTGAACTTATGGATCCAGAGAGTCTGTAAGGGTCTTCTAAAGACTCAGAGATTGATTGGGAATGAAAAAGGGCAGGTCAAGAGAAAATGGCCAAGAAAAAAACCACAAAATGGGTTGTATCCCCAGTGGAGTCACCAATTTTGTTATTGGATAAATCAGTAGGTGCGAACACTAACTGATCTCCCTAGATCCACCTGGATCTAGAACAAAACAAGACAGGACATGAATCTTTCTCTAAGTTGCAGTCATTGAATCTACTACCGAGAAGAAATGAGTGAAATACCTTTATATCGCTTCCTTAGGTCTCTTTTGTTCCTACTTTTCTCCGGTGGTATTGCGAAATCAGGTCCAAGACAACACAAACCAACCAAAGTGAAGATAACAAAATATATTCAATGTCAACCTATGGATATGATCAAGGAGTTATACAATAAAATAAGAGTGATTTTACGGGAAAGGGACATGTCGTTGTATTATATTAAATGAAAGTAGAAGATACAACCCGATTTCCTTGATGTTGCAAGATTCCTTTCGGTGATCCTTGGTTCCAACACACATACTTTCTCTACACTTGCATGAAGAAGATCCAATACAACTTGATAGACAAATAGAGTCTTCAAGATTCAATCCAAACAGAGTTCTTCACACAATTCTTTCATGAATTCTTCATTCAATCTTGCTTAACCTCTTCCTTGAGAAACCTTTCATTATATAGGAGAAGGAGAGATGGTTAAAGGGATGAGGATGATCCCACTAAATATGAGAAGTTAGTATGATGGAAACCATGCGAATGCCAACTCATTTTCTATAAGATACCTTTCTAGAACCTTCGTAACTTCTTCTTCCTTTCAAGCTTCAAAACAGGTTCGCACCCTACCTATAGAGAAGACTACGAACACCTCGCAGGCTAGGTATAGGGTTTCCTGTGAGAATCAAGATTCTTGCACCTTGTAACATAGTCAACCTATAAACACATCTTAAAAATATGTTATGTGGAAGAAGAAAATAGTCACTTTTCTCAGGCAAAAGGTCCTTATGAGAGCCTGAACACATAACTATAGAGACATCACTAGAGTGACCAAAATAATGTGTAACAATTATCCAGTCCGAGCCTCACATCACGCCAAATACTCTCCATAGGTTTCAACCTTTAATTAAATTCAGTGTGGACTACCATTTTAGTTATATTACAGCACACGTTGACGAGCACAATAAGCAACTTCAATCTTACTACAAGAAGACAGAGGAGGAATTAGAATAAATCACCAAGAAATGGTCAGCAGACCTCCTCATTCCAGTAGAACCTGCAGAGATATCTAATTTAGACAGTCCAGAAATTCCATCGGATACACCCAGAGCTAGAAATATAAAGAAGACTGAAGAGGTCCATGATTTAGATAGCACATCCATGAAGACCGCTTCCATATCAACAAAGCAAGGATGAGATGGTGCAAAAGTTGAACAGAAGAAAGGTGAGGTTACACCACCCAGAGACGAGGAGGATCCCTCGAAGAAAAGGAAGGTTTCCTTGCCAAATCCTTCCTCCCAGAAGAAAGTGAAAGAAACCATGACCAAAATGCAGACCATCCTCACCTCCAATGACTTCAATTTCATCATAGCAACCCTGAGTGATGCTTCACTGGAGATAGTAGGGAAGAAAGAAGCTAAACAGGAGGCAATGAAGACCCTGGATCATACCCTTATGGTCTAGGCTGTGATGGAGTGTTCGTGATTTGTATTGACACATAGATCCACTTTGTATGTGTCGTGTCTATGTATGAATTTGAAATCTTTAGAGCACAGATCCACGTTGTATTCTGGGTGGATATGCCAATTCACGATGACATGGATCCACAATGTATATTTAGTGGCCATGAATCATTTGAAATTTTGTAATATGAGTATGGGAATTCCTACCTCAGACAATGGTATATTATTATGTTGATGCTTGACTGTTTGTAGGTTCCCAACTAATGTGCTCCTTGTTTTCGACACACATACATTTTACAAAGTCTTTCAACTATCACGAGTTACATCCTCATACTTTGGGGGGAATTCTGTTACATGTTATTTTGGTCATCTTAATGATCCATTGAAAAAAATGTGTTCATGTTCCCAAAAGATCCTATCTTCATGAGAAAGGTGACTAACTTTCTCTTCCAAAAAATCTTATTAAGGATGGTCGTCATAGGCTGCATCATAAGTAGGGTATGATGATGCTTGGTCATCACAGGGTGCCCTAAAACTGGATTGATATGTCTCCATAGGCTTCTCTATAGTTAGGTTGTGATGACGCAAAAAGGCTAAGAAAAGGTTGACCTTCACGAAATTTCTAGAAAAGAATCTTCTAGAAGGTGAGGTGGCATCCGTATGATTGGGATCCTACTCACTTCTCTGATTTGGTGGGATCATCATAATATATTTAACCATATCTCTTTCCTATAAATAAAGAGGTATTTCTCATGGAAAAGGATAAGGTTGATTCAAGCAATATTATTATTGAATAGGCTAAAGATTGTGTGAAGAACTCTGCATTGGGTCATTCTTGAGAGCTTCATTTCAGTTCATCAAGTCATTGTGGATCTTCTTCATTCAAGTTTGGAGCAAGTGTGTGTTGGATAAAATGTTCATTGGAAGGGGACCTTGCAACATCAAGGCTTCATTTGTCATATCCACTTTCATTATTTATAATATAGGGACATGTTTCTTTCCCATAAAATTCATCTCGTTTTATTATATGACTCCTTGATCACATACATAGGTTCTCTTTGAGTATGCTATTTTTCTTTCACTTTGGTTGGCTTGTGTTCTCTTGCAGATCTAATATCATAGGAGCACTAGAGTGAAGCTAGGACGATGATGACAAGAGGAAGAAATATTTAAACGATATGCCGCCTATCTTTCATTTGATAGTAAACTCAATGATTAGAGCTTAGGGAAAGCATCATGTCCTATCTTGTTTTTTTCTAGATCTAGGTGGATCTAGGGAGATATGTTTATGTCTTCATTTATCGATAAGTCCCATAACAACATTATGAACAGGTTTCCATCGCATTTTCATAGATCTTCGATGGTTTCAAAGTTATGATTGGAAAACTGTTGATGTTAGTGACTTAACTTTCCATTAACATATCTTGCAAATTGTCGATTGGGGGAGAATGATGGTGGAAAAAGGAGCATGTGGTCATGGAATTCGTGAACCAGTTCCTACTACCAAATAAGCATAATCCATATTGGAAGAAAGGATTTCCCCATGGCTAGATTAGACAGGAGTGGAATACCTCTCTGATAATAATTCACAGGTATATTACATGCGAGGGTAGGTTCTCGCTGGTCTACATCTACCATATCAGGTTATTAATGCACATCAATGGATATTACCCTCTAAATATACCATATTTTCTACTCAAAATCCTATTTAAGATGTCCAAAAGGGTACAATATCACCCTACCATGGCCAAAGGTCCATAACCAAACAAACAGAAAAGGGGCAAAGGGAAAAATGAAGCTAAATAGAAACAGAGTATCATAGTTGATGAAATATTTGCAACCAGGGTGACAAGGACCAACAAAATAAAGAAGCAGACTCAACATATTCCTGTTGATACTCCTGTAGATGAAAATCTGGAAAAATCCACCACCACTAGAGGTAAGAGATCAAAACTTGATGAAGAGATTGAAATGTTTCCTGATGAAGAAATTGAAGTGTTTTCTTATATAGCCATAAAAATGGAAGAAGATGTAGATGAATATTTCAATGTAGGCTCAATTAAACCTATAGTCAAACATAAAAAAAATCAACCAGTAAGAAAGGTGCCACAGGCGAAAAGCAGGGGAAGAAATCTACACCTATGTCTAAATACCCTAGGAGGAACTCCACTAGGGTTTCCAACAAATACAGGTTAAAGTCAAAAGCTATGTTTGACCCATCTATCAAAGAGGAAAATGTTATAGTCATAGAGGATAATTCTGAGGACTCTAAAGTAGGTGTCAAAGTAAATTCAGAAATACTTCCATTACATAGGAAAACAAAAGAAAATAAAAACTTGGGGAAAACAACACAAATAGGAAAACATATTACTCAATTTCCTATAGGACCTATAACAAGAGCTACCTCCAGATTATCAAGAGATGAAGCACTTTCTAAAGGCACTAGTAGAATTTCTGAAAACAAAGATGATAATCTTGTAGATTCAGACCAGATATCAGATATTCCAGAGGCCATGGACTCAACTAGTTCAGATGATGATCACAAATCAAGATTAGCTTCTCAGTACCAAATTAAACTGAGAGAACCTAAGGCTTCTATAGACTTAAACAAGCCTACACCTACAGAAGAATTTCTAGAATTCAAAGTCAAGGTCAGAAGTGATAAAGAGAAGATCAGAGAACTCTAGAAAATGGTGAAGCAGTTAAAGAGGGAAAAGGCTCAAGTAGAGCAATGGAGCACCAGACAACAGGAAAATATATAGGGGTTCAAGAAGAAGAAAAGGGAGAAAAAATCATTGCTCAAAGAGCTTAGAGAATATAACTTCAAACTGTATTGGTACAACATTGTACTCACCACTAATATGAAACATACTAAATCCAACGTTGTTATCATATCATGATAGCCTTATGAAGATCTTTTTGGACAATTTTGGAAGTTTTTATATTTACCAGGGAACAAAAGATGATCTACTTGTTTTTTGACTTGTGAAGTTGAATACTTCGAATGTATAACTAAATCAAAACCAACTCCCAATTTGTAGGATAGAATGTATTGTTAAAAGAATCATTTGGGATTAAGTTGTTCAACTGATGTCTATTTTGGAAATGTAAATGCTCATTTTGAGCTAACCTTCCTAGAAGATAGAGACTGATCAGATCCTATCATTAATAGAACACTAGAAAATATGATCTATATTTGTCTTTTGGATAGTTTAATTAGACAGATGAAAGACTCTGTGAAGGTCAAAATTTTGGATATTCAGGGACCTATTTTGAAACTCCTTGTAAGATATTTCTATTCTATGTTGACACTTAATGGAAAAGGAATATTGATGGTTAGACTTTCTCTTCTTCTCTGTTATTTTTTCTCTTCATGCTTGAGATCATTTATCAAACTGCAATGCATGTTTTCTTGATTATCAATTGATACAATGAATAATTTGTTGTTGTTATTATTTTCAAGTTTTTTATTTACAAGCTAATGTTCTTATTTCTTAATTATAATTTGAGATAAGAATTCTATGTGGGGTTAACAAATTGAAGACTTCATATTCTCTTTCCTTATTTGTCTGATTCATTTATGTGGCTACCCTTTAAATAGTCAGTTTATCTCTTTTCCTTATTATGAAATTCATGTTTATCTTGAAACCTTGAACCAGTTTTCAACCATCCCTTTTAAAAAACAAAATCATAAAACCTTCAAAATACTATTGCAATAACCTAATGATGCCCTAGCTTTCCCTCTCATAGTCAAGTGAAACTTTAGGGACTAACACTATGCATAAGAAATTCATGAACAAATTTATTGAGGATACCAACCAAGGGACCCTTTCCCAAGGGGATTCTCATGCTTTTCCATTCTTTGGAAAATTTGGTTCCCCCTTGATGGCCACTTTGATCATTCCTGGGATGAATGCTGGACTACCAGTTTGGTTGTGGACCACTCTAAATGTATCAAATTCTCTTGATGCTTCTTAGATAAGAACCTTATGTCATGGGCATTGTATGGATGTTGATCCTTCATCTTTTTCATCCACTAAGTATACTACTTATCCTTCTCCCTATTCTGTTGAAATTCTTTCTACTAGTAACCAGAAGTCTAAATGGAATAGGAAAAGGAAGAGTAAGAAGAAGAAGTCACCAACCTCTACTAGTCACATTGGAGACGTGTCTACAACCTCTGTTAGTCATGTTGGGGGAAAGAAACCAACCTTTGCAAGTCATGCTAGGAGAAAAAGTTCAGTCGATGCTAGTCATACTAGCGTTGAGTCACCAACCTCTATGAGTCATGTTGGAGTCTTATCACTAAACTCTGCTAGTCATGTTAGAGATCTGCACCTAGCCTATACAAGTCATGCTAGGGGAAAAATTCCAGTCACTGCAAGTCATACTAACATTAGTTCACCAAACTCTGTGAGTTATGTTGGAGATAGGTGAAAAACCTTCACAAGTCATATTGAATACAAGCAACCAACCATTGTAGGTCATGCTTTGGGAAAGAGCTTAGTCCCTTTAATTCATATTGAAGTTCAGAAACCAACCTATGATAGTCATGTTGGGAGTATGAACCAAACCTCTTCTAGTCATGTTGGAGATATGTCAACAACCTCTTTGAGTCACGTTCAATACAAGAAACCAGTCATTGCAAGTCATGTTGGGGGAATGACTCTAGTCATTTCTAGTCAATCTAGACAAATTTCACCAACCTATGCAAGTCATATTGGAGATCGACACCTAGCCACTGCAATTCATGCTGGGGGAAACCCACCGGTCACTACAATTCATGCTGGGGGAATTGATACTATTGTGAAACCTAGATGTATAGGATGTAATCCCAAGTTCTCTTGTAAGTTTTGTGAGGGATATCACCTTACTTATTTGTGCCTTGTTATTCCAATGGTATGAAGAATGTGGTCCTTATATGAAGGCCCTTCTAGTCCTAATTCATCTTCAGTTTCCCAAAAAACTATTCAATCATTGGTTGATGAAGGGGTCATGTTGATGCAATCTTCGATCGATACCACTCTCATTTTGGGGGGTTATGCGTCTCTTGAACATATTTTCTCACATCCTCTTCAACCAATGGTTGAGGAATTGGTCGCTTCAACGCAATCTTCGACCAATCCCACTCTTATTTCGGGGAGTGATGCATCTTTTGACTATGTCTTTGGCATTTCTAGTTCAATACCTTTTGAACAAGGGGACATTCCACTCTCTTCGAGTATGAGCCCTCCAAGTCCTAGGATGCTTTTCTTTGATTGGAATGATCTTGTGGAGCCTCACCTTCCTTATTTTGCACCTTTTCAGATAGCAATTATGGTTGAATCTATGTTGAAAGTCATTCTTCAATGTATTATAGATGAAGGATCCTTTACAATTATTTTATCCTCCCCAACTTGGAAAACTTTGGGTTCTCCCAAGCTTGTTTCAACTACTAGTGAGTTATTGGATTTCAACAGAAGATATAGTGAATGTGTACTAATACCCCTAAGCCAAACCAAATTGTAAATGTAAATGAAAATGTACTTAAGCTGGTGAGTTGTTTGATATCATTTTTGTATGCACCTTCCATGGTATAGTGCGTACCTGTACTACACACTAAAATGATGAAGTGTGCACATTCCAGGATATCACACACAACAAACTTAACTGCATGTGATTTTGAGGCCAGGGAGCCTTTGTGTATAGGTTGGTGAGCTGGTTATTATAATCTAGGAGGCTTATGTGTTTATTAGACCGAAGAGTCTAGATGCTAAGGCCAGTGAGCCTATTTTTGTATATGTCTTATCATTAATATAAAATACATCGTTGCGCATAGACCGACCATGATAAAAGAGAATGGGGGACTAAACTCCACTAGTTAGGGAAAGCGAGGGATAAAAGTTAAGGAAAAGGGCTAAGCTATGGAGATTAAGCCAAAAATGAATATTATATTGATATTCCTTAAAGTATAAAGTATGGATAATTATTTTATCCTAAGTTTTAAGGATGGGGACAAGTGGGCCAAAGTATCTCTCAACATGACAAGTGTCAAGTTGGGGACATGCATACATATGGCTTATACTTAGTTCATTTTCCAATCATTCCATGATGATGCAATCACTCATTCAGTTGTCCTTCGTACCTTCTTGTTATTGTACCTGTACCTATATCCATACCCATAATTTTATCTGTACCTGATTAGCTTGGGAGATGGACTGAAGAAGTGGGTTGTCAAGCTCATGGGATATTGAAGAGGCAGGTTGTCAGGCCTGTGATAAATTTCTCTCTGGGTGAGAGAATTTTTGGGAATTGATTTCTCGAAGGTGCCAAAGTGCAGCTATAGGGCTCTGAGACTTCCTATCTGACCTGTTGTTGAAGCTCTGAAAGGGAAGAGGGGTAGCCAAGGGACTGTTGAGCAGAGAAGGGGCACACTTCCTGGGGTGGGACAGGCATGAGGGGAATGAGAGACTATAGGTTGTTAGTTTTAGTTGGCACCTGTGACATAGTCTTTCCTATTGTCTGAGATACATCAACTTGGTTAGGAATCCCTTTACCCGGGTGGAGTTTAGTCCCAGCTCAGGGGTGACACACTGCTGAGAGTGATGAGAAGTGTGGTCTAAGGCTGGGAGGTTTGTGGAAGGTATGTATGTAGTTGGTGATATTATTACCAAGATAAGTGTCAATTGTGTGTTAATTTATATGGTGCATTATTAATTATGTGTTTATTTTTATGGGTTTTTCTTGTGTGTGGTTTATACTTGTCATTATACTTATGGGCATTTCCTATCTATGCTGCATGTGTATGTTTACTTTTATTTCCATATGAATCTGTGCATTTACAGAATGTATTTTTCTATTTTAAGTTTAATATATAAATTTCCATAAGATTTTATGTGTGTATATGATTTAATTTGCATACAGTTCGAAATTTTTTACGTGGCATAGCCAAGTTGGATGTTAGGGATGTTACAATATGGTATCAGAGCTTCATTTTTCAAAATTGAGCCTAGATGGGTTGAGCAATTTGATTTGAAGTGAAATTTCACATAGGATTGATTTAAAAGTGGCCAAATTTCAAGTTATAGAGCATCCATGGTAAAAATTAGAAGCAATTGCGTTGAATTGGGAAAAAGCCCCAATTTATGTTGTTAAATTCATGGGAAAATTGAGAAATTTGGCCAAGTGGTGAGATATTATTGATTTAATATCTGTTCTAGCAAACTCAGACTTGGAATTGGTCAAATTTGAAGTTACAGGGAAGCCATGATAGATGGATTTATATTAGTTGATTAAAATTCTCAATTTGTGAATTGTGTTTGGGAAAAATTTGTTCCAGAAATGTCAACCAGCAACGATTTATTGTTGCATAGGTTGAAATTGTGTTATCAAGGTGAAATTGAACAAAGTTCATAGTTGCAGAATTTCTATGGTGAAAATTGGAAAACAAACTGTCAAAAGCCCCAATTTCTGCAACATAATTCACGAGGAATTGATGCATGGAAAAATATTGGTGTGCGACTGTGCGTGCTAAAATTTGGTGTTGCGTGGTGCAGAATGGAATTGCATGGAAAAATATTGGCATGCAGGTGAGCACGATAAAATTTGGTGCTGCGCGATGCAGAATGACATTGCATGAAAAAATATTGGTGTGCGGGTGCACGCACTAAAATTTGGCATTGCATGGTGTAGAGGGGCATTGCACGGAAAAATATTGGCGTGCGGGTGTGCACACTAAAATTTAGCGATGCGTGGTGCAAAATGGAATTCTGCGGAAACATATTGGCGTGCGGGTGAACACACTAAAATTTGGAGATGTGTGGTGCAGAATGACATTGCATGGAAAAATATTGGCGTGTGGGTGAACGCGCTAAAATTTGGCGATGTGTGGTGCAAAGTGGCATTGTGTGGAAAAATATTGGCATGTGAGTGCGCGTGCTAAAATTTGGCGCTATGTGGTGCAGAGTGGAATTGCATGGAAAATTTTGGTGTGTGAGTGTGTGCACTTAATTTTGGCATTGCGCGATGGATGGTGGTAATGTGCAAAAACAATTGGCATGTGGGTGTGCACACTAAATTTAGAATTGTGTGGTGCAGATTGAGTGGCACATGCGTAATATTGGTGCTCACAATCTGCACACACATAATAATGGCATATGTGGTGTGCACAGTATTGATAGAGCACAAGGGGATTTTTTTGGTGCTCTTGCAATATGGGTATATGTTGTTGCGCTACAATTTAGTTAATGGTGCACGTGGAGTACTGGTTCATGGTGGGGGCATACCAAACTTTGTTATGGTGCAGTGTGTAGAGTAAAATGTGTGGCGAAATATTAGTGTGTGACACAAAAATTGCACGCAACAGGTATTATAGCATAAACCAAAATTGTGTGTGGTGGATATTGGCATGCGACAAAAAATTTGCGTGCAACAAGTATTAGTGCATGAAACAAAATTGTGCGCAGTGGATATTGGCATGCGAGACAAAAGTAGTGTGCACCAGTTATTGGCACAACAAAGAAGTGATCCACATTGGTTATAGGTGCATGGAGCATGCACTACCTTATGGTGTTGCTGGGCATGCTAAATATGGGTGTACAGGTTCAAATTTGTGCACTCAAAGTCCTTTATATGGTGCACAACAAAAAAAAACCTAGCAGATTTCTGTGACATTTATACTGTTTGCAGGTCATCTTTTTGCAGCACATTTTTGAGGCCCTAAACAATGTTTTTAGACACTCAAAAACCATCAGAACAAAGTGTACCTTGCAACCCAAATTAAATATCCTAGAGAAATATTTCTAATGGTGTAAATCGTTCATCAAATCGAGCTTTTATGAGGAAGTTACAAGACAAACAATGGAGGGTAAATTTTAAGACCCAACTAACTTCGAAGGGCCATAACTTTCTGCTCCGGAATCAGATTGAGGCACATGAGCAGTCAATGGAAAGATATTGAAACATAGAAGACATTCCTAGAGATGAATTAAATTTTTGGGCATGTTAAAAATGTTTAATATGAAAAATAAGGTACCTGTAGCATTCCAGACCAAAAACATGAATTGGCCTAGAACTTCAGCAGGCTATAACTAACATCCTAGAACCCCAAAAAAGGTGAAACTTGGATAGATTGTCCAAAATATGTATATAAGTAAACCCAATTGATAGCCTACTAAAAATTCAATGGAGTAGGTGCAAAAATTCATAATTACAACGCATAATTGCACCAAGTTGAAGAGTGAACAAAAAAATTAATGGATAATTTTCAAATAACCATAACTTTCTGCTCAAGACTCAGAATTGAGCATGGAAGTTGTTAGGTGATTTAAATGTAATAAAAAAGACACTAAACTAACCTCAATTAAATTTTCAACCCGGGGTAAGTAAACTTAGAGTTGTAGCAAAATATATGCCAAAGGTAAAAGGTTGGTAGGAGTATAATCTAATTAATGAAAGCAACTATCTAAGGCTAATATATTTAAGAAAACCTATCTAATTAGAAAACCCTACTAAGAAGCTTGAAACTAGGTAACCTAAGTACTTTTGGGCCAAGGACTGATGGATAGTTCCTAAAAAAGCAAGTAAAAACCCTATTCAAAGCAAACTAGTTCATGACAATAAGCAAAGGTAAACTACTAAGCATACTAAGCAAATGATGAAAGAAAACTACTTTTAACTTGCCAACCTACATTCAATGAGAAACTACCCTATGAAAGAAATTAAATAAGAAAGTAAGAAAAAACACCTATCTAACCTATTAAATCAAATAGACAAGTAAGCAAAGACACCTAACTAACCTACTAAGGCAAAAGACAAGTAAGAAAAGAAAACTATCTATCCTACTAAAGAAAAGGGACAAGTAAGCAAAGACT
>ML824806.1:55350-66747 GCA_009831015.1 Picea engelmannii | reverse complement strand
TTGGAGACAACAATGAGAAGAGGAAATATGCCTTGCAAAGAAGAAAATATGGATTTTAAAGTTTATTTTATGATTTTCAATAATGAAGACAATATTTGATAATTTTCAACTTTTGGGGACAACAAGCTTTATTTTGGATATTTTTGTGGATAAAATGGATATATTGATTTTTTGGGATATGTCCTTAAATTTTGTTGATATTTAAATATTTGATTTGAATAATATCAAGGGGGGCTACAAGGGTGTTATATGATCCAAATGATAAAATTTTGTATTTTATAATTGATGATTGGCAAAAGAATGATGGGAGTCACAAGGGGTCCCACCTATTTAGTAAAAATTAACTAGACCCTTATTTACATATTATTATTAGTTATTTCTCCCTAAAATAATTAGTTAAGTTAATTTGACTTAACTAAAGAAAGTAGGTGAATTACATCAACTTATTGAGAAAGAATAAAGGTTCAATGAGAAGAAGAGACTAGGGCGAATAGAAGGAGAAAGACAAGACTACGTTTTTCTCAAATTAGATAGTTTCAGTTTTCATTCATTTCTAAGTTTACTTGAAAGCCTAATCCTCTTTTTTATAGCAGGGTATTATTGAAGGCATAAAGGTTCAAAATTGAATCGTACTTTTCATTTGCTTGTTTTAGAGGTGTTGATTCATCCTTGACAGTCTGTGTATTCTTGTCTGTTTGTGAATTAATTTTCATGGCTGATAAAGGATATCTTGTAGATTCAAATGGCATCATTTTCGTGGCAAGATGATCCAGATCATTAATTTCATTTTTATTTTATTGTCAGAGTCTTTTTGTATGGTGTCCATCGGAGACCTCTAAATCTGAATGTGGTCCATACCCTTGCAAGGGATTGTAAACAGAAATACACATTTGTATCTCATAATGAAATAAATAAGATTATTGTCATGTCTCATACATGTGTTTTCATGACTTGGTTCTTCCTTTCGTTTTTGGTTCATGTTTAATTTATTGTAAAATCTTTATACATTCTTGTAGCCTTGTATAAATTTTACTTTTACATTGCAACATATGCAAATCATAAAATCATCCTTAATCCTTGTAATTAATACTTGTGGATTGAGTGAGTGTTTTGAGGTTATAAACCCCAGGTGACATTCCTAACTATATTTTCCTAGCCAGGCAAGATCTGAAAATGATTTAGTAAGGTGTTCCATACATTTTCCTAAACAACGCGTAAGAAGGATATTACAGCGCTGGTCAAAGCGCAGTTTGGAACCAGTCGGGGTAATAGGAGCATTGTGATAAAGGATATTAACAAAAATGTGACAAGGTTTACTAGCAATATTATGGCTTGTAAACTATTGAGGAAATGCCGAAAAAAAGAATCACCAGTAAGATTTATTGCAGTAGCCACGTAGTGTGTGAAAGGAGTAATTTTCAGCTGGGAACCATACCCGTTGAACTGATTTTTGGTAGATTGTAGAGATGTACAGGATAATGGAATTGATTTACATTACTCCTGGATGATCATTCTTATGGATTTGGTAGGGTGGCATGATCAAATTTCTCATATTTCCTGGATAGGAAAGGGAAATTTTATGCGGCCAGATATGAGTCCCTTTGGCAGGCCAAGGACAACAAAACTCAACAAGAAAAAAACAGAGTCTTTGCAATGTTGTTGGAGAGATAAAACAATGCACAAATAATGTGTGGTGCATACCTATGGAGGTAATCCAAGATATAGAAGGGATAGTCAGGTTCAAGGAATCCAGGCACCACATGTGGATCTAGGCTGCAAGGGATCCAAAGAAGGTGTGGATAGAAATGCAATATTGTGTCACCAAGGAAGAAGTTGACTTGATAGTCAAATACTAGCCTGCACAGTGGCAACTGCTACTAACAAAACCAACAACAAGGCCAATCACGACACAAACCTCCAATCCAAAGGACAAGGTTGAAGTAGGTTCCTCAGCGAGAACAAACAACCTAGTTGATAATACTAGAAAGTATGCAGCGCAGAATCAGTCATCTGAAAGAAGCGCAATAATGAAAAGACCAAGGAGGACAACAACATTGACAAGGATGAGAAACCAACCACAGATCGTAAAGGGGGATAATTCATAGGCTGGGGAAGAGAGGTTCTAGGGTAAAACAAGTGGGGTGCAGCCCTCACAGACAATATGGAAGCTAGCGCAGAAAAAAGAGGCACACAAAAATAGGATGTGCATCACGGAATACCCAGTCATCACCCTTACAGAGGATGATGCGGAGTTAGTTATGTACAAGGTCCAAGATAGGGGGGAAGAAGTGGTATGTATTGCAGAGGCATAGAGAGAAGAAATCATGGCCAAGATCATCGAAGTCCATGAAACTCTACAACAATTATGGAGCCAAGAAGTACCACAGGTCACAATGAAGCAATAGGAAAAGACATAGTGACCCCAGCGTAGAAAGAAGGAGAGGAGACAATACAAATTGTAATACAAGGCAGAGAGACATTTACATTCATGCACCAAATGATCAGAATGGATCAGGAGACTACACAGAAACCCATGGAGAACGTGGAGTAATTTTTCATGGCACAAATACCCACTAAGCCACTATACAGACTCCATACCAGCGTAATGCAAGAAGTGAAATACAGGGCCTGCATAGATGCAACCAACTTGGAGGTGGGTAGAGGAGTCGTTGAAATGTTAAAAATCACATGCGACCAAATTAGCTCGGAGAAAGAGGAGGATAAAGAATGCACAGATAAACTAGAATAGGGATTAACAACAATATATGATTGTGTCCCAAATAGCACACAAGCACCTGAGAGGAGTGTAGAGAAGAATATCAATATGATTTCACAAACAATTGACATATATAAGTAGGAAATTGAGTAGATCAAAGAAAGGCTCAATCCTACGACTCCTCCAGAGGTCCAAGAACAGAGAGAAAAACAATCTGCAATCTAGATATTTGAGATGGAGAAAGACACAAGGGAAGTAGAAGAGTTGTTCTACAGAACTGCACAGATATGGACTATTTTGGAAGAAGACGAAAAGTTCCAATAGTGGGACCAATAAGAGGAGAGAATCAACACTTCCATATAGGAGCTAGAACAACAGAATAAAAAAATGAGAATCACAGAGTTCTTGAAGGGAACTCAAGAAATGAAGACTCGACAGATAGAGATGAAAATAATGCAGACACAGAAGCAAGAAAGACAAGTTGAATTGGAACCCCTCCGAGAAAAAGAAACATAGATGATTGCGTAGTTGGAGGAAGAGAATAAAAGTATGGCACATGCACAGATAGAGGGTGCAACATTAATGCAGAAGGTGATAGTAGCACAGAAAGTAGAGGCACTAACATGAAATGTTGTGCAGATGAGGGAAACAAGAAAGGAACTAGCAGAAAAGTTCCACAGTTTGGACAGGGAAGTACAAGGAGCATGCACCACCTGAGTGGCTCAGGACGAGCCACATGTCAGTGTTGGGGTCTTGTTGGGCGTAGGCCTATTTTGAGAAGGAATACTATTCTAAGTGCATGCCTATTTTTTGAGAAAATATCTATTTTGGGAAAGACCTAATTTTGGAGCGCGCATAACATATGGCAAGAAAGAAACACATAAAAAGAAGGAAAACTAGCATGCAAGAGGAAAAGCAACATGGCACACAAGAAAGCAAGCCTAACCATTATAGGGTTAGGGTTTTTGATAAGGATTGTAATGGCTATAAGCCTGTAAAATAGTATAAATAATAACCTAGGAGGTCTAGGTTAGAGGTTGTTGAAGGTTGGTGTTAGATGTTGATAGAGGTCGAAAGTTGTTGAAATTTGTAATATTGTCGATTGTAATAAGGTTTTAGAAGAGTCGAATAAGGTATATTTTGAGGGTTAGATCACATGTTGAGGATCCTGGTGTGATCTAGTCCGCCTCATAAAGTATTTTTTCTTTGATCGTGACTGTATTACTGAGATGTAATGTGCGCAACGCCATATTTTTCAGCAGATTAAATAAAAGAGCAGAGAAGCCAAATATTTGTGGACGTAGCGCCAGGAGGGGGTGAACCACTGTAAAACTTTTGTTCTATGTGATTTTAATTGAGTATTTACTTTATGTTAGTAGTTAGCTTATGAATGAATGATTAAATATATGTATTATCATGCATGCAAAAGGCTACAGATGAATGAATCTTAGAAATACTTGGATCAATAACAAGTTTAATGCATAAATAAATATAGAATATACTCCCAGATCCCCACTCACTCCTAGACTGCAAACACATGGGTATTGCAGTCACCCATAGATCTATCTCGAGTGAGATTGCATTGTGCACCCTATGTGCAGCGTTTCCTTCTAGTTTACCAGGAGGGTCGATAGTTTTAGAGGGTTTTGTTGGAAACCCATTGAGATCCGAAACTAGGTCAACCCAAGAAGATGTAAGAAGTCATAGATCTAACTAACATATATATGTATTAATATGAACATATTTTTGTCTTTTTCGTGTACATTTTTTTCCATCATTGGTGGGATAAGAACCTATTGATGGATACAAAAGGATCTCATAGATTAGTGGTCAAATATAGATCCATTATAGGCATGTTAATGAATTTTGACATCATAAACACAATAAACCAATGGTAGTTAGCTTGGATAAATGTAACCAATGGTTCAATAGTAGCTTTACTTGGCTTATTATTTTCTACACAATATTTATTAAAAGGTGGAACAAATTCCCATATAATAGGGATATGCTACTATAATAAGTATGTAATAACTCACATTGGTAAAAGCCATTGGTAGGAGTGGGATTAAAATACATGATACGAAAACCATAAATAATGATACTATCAAATTAAAGGAGGATGTGCTTAAATCAACTCAAAACATTACACCAAATTATGGTTGAGTTTTGTTGAATTTGATGAGTTTCAATACCTTTCATTGCCTAAAGTGTCTCTACATATATATGTTGATTTTATGCATGTGTTTTTCATTATTCATGTCAAATTATAGGTATATTTTATTCCATGAATTTTTTGTACTATATTCATTAGCCTATACAACATTGACATTTATGTGGGGTGGTAGTGTACCACTTATTTACAAATAATTCAATCAACTCTTGATAATGTCAAATTAATTTCATTTACTTATGTGTAGAAATATTTTCACGCCATATGGATAAAATTGACATTTTCCTAGGGTGGTGGTGTACCACTAATTTACAAGAACAAAAAATTACATAGTTATCTTATCATTTAATTTTAAAATTTCATCATTGTGTTTATATACATGGTTTTTCTCTCATGATTAGTATGTTGTAAAAAAAACTTATACTAATCTTCAATCTCGTTAATATTTTTTTTTGTAAGCTATCCATCCATGCATCCTTCTATTACTGAAAACTAAGAGAGTTGCAAAAATTTGTGGTTGGTTTGCCACTTGGGAAACCAAACCAGCCACAGAAGAGCATTTTGTGTTTTCCCTTGCATCTTAAGAGAACAAAAAACAATAAATGACATTGTTTGAAAAATAAATTTTGTTATAATTGTCTGACTGATACCTATAATTATCCTTAAAGATATTGAGACGTGGGGTGAAAACCTCCAAACCTCCATGAATTTAAAACCAAAAAATAAGAAGAAATATCATGGGAAATCAATGAGGCAGACTACAGAGTACCTCTGAAGGAGGTGTCATGGGATGAGTATGCTCCTGGTCTTCTCCATATCAGTCTTCATTCTTGCTAATGAACTTCTCAGCCTGTGGTCTATTTCCTACAATTGTCTTTGCATTTCATCCATATGTAAGAATATTTCTTGGTGTGCCTCATTTCTTTCCAAAAGAACCTTACTGATGAGGATCTTGAGTATCCAGTAGATATCCACAACGTTTTAGTAAATATTGTCTTGATATCAGTAAGTACCCAGATCAGGGATCCAACAGTCTATATTCTCATCAACAACTTCATTGTCTATGAAGTGCCTAAGAACCCGAGTGCCAGTCTCATCTAAATCCAATTTAACTTGGAATTCCGGAGCAGTATGCGCTTCATAGACCTCAGTCACCTGATCAACAAAACCTTGAGTTTAGCGAGATAAATAGTTTCCCCTAAAAATATAGGCATGTTGATGATGGGGGGGAACACGATATTGGAGCTCTAATACAATGACTAGTAGACACAGAGTGTGGAATGAGAATATTAGTGAGGGTGATGTGGGGAACGATAGGGGACAGTCTGGAGGCCAAGAAAGGGTGAAACTAGAAGAAGAAAAACAAGGGAAAACAACAAGCAAGGTAACAATACAGGGCCATAAAATATAAAACCAAAAGGGAGGTTCATCGTGAGGGTGTTAGGCTAGTTTCGTGTGATTCCATAACTAACACTAACTACAGATAGTTCCATACTCTCATCGCTCGAGTGGGAGGAATGATCACTATGTGAGATGAGGATGGTTGCATGCAAGGAAGAGATCTGGGTTAGTTAGTCATTTAAGTGAGGGGATGTGGGTGTAAGCAAGCAATGGTCATGGAGGGTTGTGTGGCTTCCAAGTAGGGGTAGGGATCAAGGCCCCTAATTTGTCATGAGTTTCCTGCCTGTCACTTGATTCAGGTGAATCTCATTAATATTTAAATATAATAATAATAATAAAATTAATAATGACTAATTATTATTATTATTATTATCAATTAAACTAATTACAAATAGTAATTAATTAAATAATCGATAATAATTAAAACAATTAAAATATTAATTATAATTATGTTGTAAATTTGACATTAAAACAATGTATTTTTTATGCAAAACCAATTTATTATGATGCTAAAATATGATTTTATTTCAACATAGCAATGACACCAATTTGTCGCAAATTCATGACAAATAAATGCAAATATGATGCTTTACAAATCATATCTATGCAAAAATTGACTCATTTTGACATAACCACGATGCACACAACACACACTTGATGCAAAGGATATGCAAAAGGGTTTTTTCCATGATTAACTAATGAAATATGATGCTAAATCGACATAGAAATCATATTTATGTTGATTTTTTCATTGCTAAGACAATGCTTCAAAAAACATGCATTGAAATAAAAGATGCAAACACAATGTGGTAGACAATGTCCCCGCATGTGTCATGATTTGTGTCATGTAGACTTGGTTTTTTCCCAAGAAAGAATGAACTGTGTTCTGATGCTAAAATATTGTATTGTAGTATTGCAAGATTATTGCAAGTGACGAAGATCCAATTTTCAATAGTAATTTTTGGACAATTCTTTTTTCTTATATGGGTACTCAACTGGATCACATCTCGTCTTACCACCAACAATCTAATGGACAAGATAAGAATGTGAATAAATTTCTAGAAGGTTATATCCATTTGTTTTCATTAGATAAACAATCAGAATTAGTCAAACAATTACCTTTAGCAGAATAATGGTACAACACTATTGGACATGATATTATAGTGTTGGCATTGATGTCAAAAAGGATATATGATGTTGGTACTAGCATTGATGCAAAGAGGTAAATATTATGGTCATGATCATCAAAATTGTGCATATGGTATTGTCAAACTCATGCATTGTCTAAAACAATGATTACTTATGAATACTAAATTTGTCCTATCTAAATGCAAAGGGGAAAGATCAAAATCTGGTGCTCAATAAAATGTGTAAAAGGGTCTGGTATGAGAGTCTATATTAGACTTCTTGATCTTCGACATGGATAAATTCGACTTACATTGCCTTCGAATTCGACTTAGATAAAATTTGACTTGCATTGTCTCCGACTTCGACTTAGATAACTTTGAATTACATTTCCTTCGACTTTGACTTACATTGTCTCCAACTTTGACTTGAATAACTTAGATTTGCATTGCCTTCGACTTTGACTTGGATAAAATTTGACTTGCATTGTCTCCGATTTCGACTTGGATAACTTTGACTTGCATTGTCTTCGACTTTGACTTGCATTTCTTGACTCTTGGTCGACTTACTTTTCCTCGAACCAATTTTTATTTCGACCGACTTATTTTTCCCATTTCAACTTCCAGGTGGTCGATTCTATTTTTATTTTCTGACTCGACTTGTGGCTTGAGTGGTTGAGAATTTCTTGTCATATAAATAGTTAGAGTTATAATTGTTTTAAATAGATCATTTTGTGTTGGTGAGACATATAGGATATAATCCTCCTCTTTATGGATCAAACATATTGATCTTCAATGATCCAACAAATTAAATATTCCTGGAGTAACTATAGAGGAACAATTATTGGATGGTTGAGGTCAATGGACAATGAAATCCTAAATTCTATGGATCGAAAATGGACAACAAAGATTGACTGTGTAACACCCCTCCTTGCCAAGGACATCTACTCAGTCAACCGGTGAAAAAAAAATTTCTTTTTTTTTTTTTTAAAAGTGTGTGCGCGTGTGCAAACGAAACAACCCCCTCTACTCTAAGTCAACCTCGAACCAACAGGACACAAGTAAGACGGACACGATCAGGACGACCCGGCATATCAAGCGACAATAAGAAGCATACGCCCCCGAACAGGAGGTGGGAAACTAACGGCTGTAGGCAGAGACAGACACCAGGGGTTAGGCACAATACTGTCACAGAAGGATCGAATCCGTCAGTAGAGTCACAGTAGTGGAACTGTACCTTTAAACAACCCGAGACTACTGATACGGCTCAGAACGTGTCGCAAGAGTGGAACTGTGCCTTTAAACAGCCCGAGACTCTTGATACGGCACTGGATTCCTTCCACCTGGTTACACACAGACATACATACTAAGCTGATAGAAGAGTCTATATCCTGCCCGACACGACAGACTACACAACACAACCACCAAGTACTTACAGGACCAGGGACAACAATAAGCGTGACGCACTGCATTTCTCTAATAAGGGCCATAATGAGCAACGACATCCACACACCCAAGGTAAACCCCCGATGTTACATTCTCCTCATCAACTTGCCCTTTCTACCCGTTTATTACCAGACATTCTAATAACCTAACACCAAGCAATGCAAATTAGACATGTCATCAACACTTCAATTAAACGAAGATCATCCTTGAAATTTAAACTCCATCATGAATAATTCAAGTAAGCAATTATTAATACTGCGATTGGCCTCATTATTAACCTGCTAAGTAAACAAGTATTAATCTTGCAATTTAACTAGTGTTACCACGGCAACCAAGCAACTAACAATATCGCAGTGAAGCATTTATCTTTAGCACTGTCAAGTAACCACATTATCCCTGCAATTTAACCAAGTACCAACGTAGCAATTTAACCCATATTTAGGGTTGTGAATCAACCCCCCCATCATTGCCCTGGCAGATTAAAAATCTCATTATTGCGAAATAAACTATTAGTACCAAGGAAATAAACAACTATTTATTTTGCGAATCAACACATTATTGCCCCGGCACATTAACATTCCTACTATTGCAATTAATCGAGTAAACCGAGGTAATAAGACAAATACTAATTGTGCGAATTAACCATTACTACTATTTCCATTGAACAATGTTACCAAGCAATAAGCAATCATTAAAATGGTGGTTCCACAATGTTAATATTACCAATTTATATCAATGCGCACAATTTAAACAATATGATATTGCCGACAACACGGGTACTTAATGCACATTAACAATTATTAATAATTCGCTTCAACCACATTATTAACATCACAATTTAAACAATTATCATTCTTGTAATTCATCAAGGGTTACTACGGCAATCAAGTAATTTAAACCATCATGTTACATTTGCCTAGCTATACCATTACAACATGTAAAATGAAAGGGGTATGAATAACATTATTTAGATGAAGCCCTATATAAAGATAATTAAAAGGCCACCTCTAGCATATCAATATTTAAGGGAACAAGGTGTCATCATAATAAGGAACCACAAGTATATAGTTAGCTTCCTTGGCCATGGACACTACCATCACCTATTTAAGGATGGCAAGGTAAAGACAACCATACTAAAATGTCAAGTAATTTAAGGAGGACGTTTATTGGAAAAGATCAAGAATAAAAACGTTAGAAGGACAATAATTAAACCAATATTTTTTTTTGCAATCTATACAAGTAACGCCAAGGCAATTAAGAGTCCTCCATCCTTATTAATCTTGCAAGTTAAACAACCTAGTATTATTCCAATTAAGCAAGTAAATTCAAGGCTTTTTAATTAAGTATTAATTTGGTGAATCCACCTCATCATTGCGGAAATTTACAACCCTACAATGCCAATTAGATGACTATATAAAGGCAATAATACAATTAGTACTGCATTAACGCGTAAACAATTATTACGGCGAAAACAATTATTATTGCAATTAAAGAGAATACCAAGGCGTAGGGGAGTTATCACTGCATCAACGTAATGCTTATTACGGCATAATTCCTCCAGCACTAACTTTTCACTTAATAATATAATTAATTCTATTTAACCATACATTAATACTACATTAATTCAATTGGACCACGCATTAATACTGAGAATAGCAAGCCAAGTAAATAAAACCCTAAAATTTTATGGCATCAATATTGAACTGTCGTACAGTGCAATAATTAAACTAGGTTGTCGTAAATTGCAGTAAATGACAGCACACTCGCCCTACAACCAAATCGTGCCATTCTAAGGGCGTGATCGCAGAACAATTGTGGAAAAAGGGAGGGCCGAAATAAATCCAATGCTGGAAACGTATGGAGCTGCGTGTTATTTCATGTGGCACACGCCTTTCAAGACAACAGATGGACGTGGCAATCATAAACGAAATTACTCATAAATTTAATACTTAGTTTATAATCAAATAAATAACCCTAGAACGAAATCAATAAGATGAGGTGCCGTAATAATTTAATTTCTGGAAAACGAAATGTACAGAGGTAATTTTTTGGGGCTCACGCCTTTCAGAAACAATCTTTATTCATCCATTAAAACTTAACACTCAACTTAATCAATCGACTAAATATTACAGGCGTTGGGTAAACGGTAATGCTATTTCTGTTTTTATTTCGAATAATCATTACAGCCAGTCATTCGGGCATGGCTAGGGCGTCTTTATTAGCATAACTGATTATGTGTCACAGCAGTGGCATTGGGTAAGGGTAATACCGTTTTATTATTGTTTTTAAAATCGATTAAATATTACAGCAATGAAACGAATAATCCCAACCCAATTATAAAATGCTCATCACACGGTATACACTCCCAGAATGAAACGAATAACCCTACACCAAGATAAACTGCCCAACCCACAGTATACACGCCCAGAAGTGCAACGAATAATCCCTACACAATTTAAAATGCCTATCCTACTGTATACACGCCCAGAATGAAACGAAGAAACCCTACACCATTTAAATTTCCCAACACATATTGCACA
>ML824806.1:40228-51764 GCA_009831015.1 Picea engelmannii | reverse complement strand
TTATATCATTACCAATGAGATATGATGCCAAGGTATCCACCTTGAAAGATCGAGAAAACCTTGACAAACTTACAATGGATGAACTTCATGGGATTCTTATTTCCTATGAAATGAGAACCGGGAAATAAAAGTAATTAAAAAGGGAAACAAACTTTGAAGCATCGAAAGAAACAAAGAACCATGAGAATGTTCCAAATGAAAATCACTCAGACATATTATTTCAATAAGAGGCCAATTTTATAAGGAAACTCCAGAAAGGATATGGGAAATATAAAGGGAAGTTACCCCTCAAGTTCTTCAACTGTGGCAAAGTTGGGAATTTTTCCTCTAAATGTCCCTATCCCTAGCAGGTGGGTAGTGATGATGAAGATACTTGTAACCATAAAGAACATAAGAAGAGAAAAATTGGAAACAAGAAGAAATTCTAGAAGAAAAGGAAAAACTTCTACTCCAAAGAAGACAGTAGTTCATTTGACATGAGTGAATATGACGAGAAATAACTTTTATTTATGGGCATATAATATCAAAATAATGTTGTTGATAATGAAGAAAAATACGAAGTTTAAGGGGAATTAGACCTTGAAGGAGAACTTATTAATTCTCTTGAAGAACTAAGAAAATATAAAAAGAAGAACAAATCATTAAGAGAACAATTATTAGAATATGAAGAAAAACAAAAATCAAAAGAAAAGGAAGTTTCAATAACCATCAAGGAATCAAAACAAATCATTATTGATTTGAAGAATCAACTCCAATAAGACAAAATAATTGAAGAAATCATACGTAAACAACTCAATGAAAAACAATTAAACTGTAAAAACCTAGAGGCTGAAATTGTTCTTCTAAAAAGATGACTTGAGAAAGGAAAAAATCAATCAAGATTTGAAAACAGTTCAATAATATTGGATGATATTCTTAACAGTCAAATATCATGAAGCAATAAATCAGAACTTGGTTATGATCAAAAGAAATATAACAAAGGATCTAACTTTACATCTCAGGAAACTAACAAAAATCCAAAAAGTTGTGCAGTTGCCCTTCAGAGCTCTTTCAAAAAGGAAGAAAGAAAAATAAAGATTGATTCTAATCAACAGAAATTTTCTCTCCCTTCTAAAGAAAATGAATATAGAAGGAACACAACTACAATAAGAACTCCCCCAAAAAGGTATCAACATCTCTTTCTTGGCTATTGTTTCTTTTGCAATCATTTTGGGCATAAAGCATTACATTGTAGAGCTTATGGAAAAAACAATAATTAGAATGTTCTAAGATATGGTTATAACAACAACAAGAATAATAATAATCAAGAGAATATAAACTACAATTCATTCTCTCCATTACAAGATTACAATTTTGAATGCTACAAATGCACCAATTATGGTCACAAAGTTAGTGATTCTATACTACCAAAGAATCCCATAAAGACTTCCAACATTCAAAAAGAGAAGCATAAGAAGACATGGAAAGAAAAAAAAAATGGAAGAAAGGAAACAGAGTGTAAGGTATCCTTATATGATAAATATGAAAGGATTCAATGGTATGTTGGCAATGGATGTTCAAAGCATGTGATAGGATATCAAGACAAATTCCTCATTCTGAAAAGGAAAGAAAAATGAAGAGTTACTTTTGGAGATAATGTCTCTACGAAGATACTTGGAAAGGGTATAACCAATCTAGGAAATAATATAGCTAAAGAAGAAAATGTGCTATTAGTTGAAAATATGAAGCCTAATCTCCTAAGTGTGAGTCAAACATGTGATCAAGGACACATACTCATATTTGACTCTCAAAAATGTGAAATTAGAAAAGAAGGCTCGGGAAAATTAGTGGTTGTTTCACACAAGACACCAAGAAATATATATCTATCTTAAACATAGAAGAAGAAGAAAAATGTTTCATGAGCCAAATAGATGAAAGTTGGCTATGGCATAGAAGACTAGGATATATGGGTTTTGGCAATTTGATAAAAGTTAGTAAAAAGGAAGTTGTGAGAGATATGTCAAGGATTATTAAACCTTCGAACTTTGTTTGTAGGCACTGCCAACATGGAAACTAGACAAGAGTAAGATTCAACACAAAATACTGATTTACATCAAAACCATTAAAAAAAATTCACACTGACCTTTGTGGACCAAAAAGAACTAAAATCATGCAAGGTGAACATTACTTCATTTTATTCATTGATGACTATATAAGGATGACTTGGGTATCTTTTCTTAAATAGAAATCAGAAGCATTCAAAAAATTCAAAGCATTCAAAGAACATGTTTAAAATGAGATTTATCTCAAAATAAAGTGCCTAAGATCAGACAATGGAGGGGAATTTACCTCAGATGAATTCAATGAGTTTCATGAAACTCATGGAATTAAAAGAGACTTTTCAGCTCCAAAAACTCCTCAACAAAATGGATTTGTTGAAAAGAAAAATATAATTGTCCAAGAAGAAGCCATAACTATGTTAAATGAATCCAAACTCTCAGATATCTATTCGAGACAAACAATATATACAACAGTATATGTACTTAACAGAGCACAACTTAGAGTTAACCATGATAAGACACCATATGAGTTTTGGTTTGGTAGACCAACATCGGTAAAACACTTTAGAGTGTTTGGAAGCAAATGCTATATAAAAAGAGATGATGATAATATAGGAAAATTTATTGATTATAGGTTATATGAAGGTATATTTCTTGGTTACTCATCCAATAAAAAGGCCTATAGATGTTATAATCTGAGGCTGCACAAAATTATGGAAAGTGTAAATTTAAAGGTGGATGATCTAACATCAAGAATAAACAAATCTCAGGACAATTCACAAGTTGATGAAAGAAGAAGAGATTATGATGAATAAGAAACTAAAGAAATACAAGAAGAAGAATCACAGAGTGAAGAATAAAATGAAGAGAAAGCATCACCAAGACAAGAGTTAAAAGCACCATCAAGAAGAGTACAAATATATCATCCTAAAAGTCAAATTATAAGAAACAAAAAGTGTTGGAGTTGAAACAAGAAGAAGGATACCATATGAATAAAAAAAGCAATGCTCTCCCTAATAAAACCCAAAACATTTACAGAAGAAAACAAAAATGAAGATTGGATCAAATCCATGAATGAAGAGCTTGATCAAATGGAGAAGAATTAGACCTGTGAGCTTGTCCCAAGACCAAAAGACAAAAAATTGGTAGGGACCAAGTGGTTTTTTAAAAATAAAGTTAATGAAGATGGTCAAGTTATAAGGAATAAATAAATATTTGTGTGTAAAGGATATGCTCAAGTAGAAGGAATTGACTTTGAGGAAACATTTTCCCCAGTAGCCAGAATAGAAGCTATCAGAATGTTCTTGGCATTTTCATGTTTTAAAAACTCAAAATATATCAAATGGATTTCAAATCAACATTTTTAAATGGAAATCTAGATGAATGAGTTTATATAGAACAACCTGAAGGATTTATATTATTGGAAAATAAAGACTATGTCGGCAAATTAAAGAAAGCATTGTATGGTATCAAACAAGCTCTTAGGGCATGGTTTTCAAGACTTGATAATCATATAAAACAGCAAGGTTACAAAAGAGGAGCTAATGACACAAATATTTACATTAAAATTGAAAATTAGAATATGATTATTGTTGTAGTATATGTGGATGATATCATCTCTGGAAGTAATCTAAATCCTCTAAGCAAACAATTTTCTACAGAAATGAAAAACTAATTCGAGATGTCAATGCTTGGTGAACTGACATTCTTTCTAGGCTTACAAGTTTCACAATCATACAAAGGAATATTCATATCTTAGACCAAATAAATTAAGGAAATGTTGAAGAAATTTCAAATGGAATATTGTAAACCTATGAGAACTCCTATGATTACAGGATGCAAACTAAGCAAAAATGATGAATAAATATAATTAGACCAAACCATGTATAGATCAATGATTTCTAGCCTATTATATGAAACAACAACAAGATCAGACATCATGTAAGTGTAACATCCCGCTCTACTGAGCATACTATTATTGAATTTTTCTTTGAGGACAGTTGCTTGCAAGTGATCTAGGTATAGAACACTGTGATTTCATTCAAATTTTGGGTTATATATGATGATGTTGAGGTGTTATAGTTGTTCGATGATATTGATGTATATATATGGGTTGACATGTGATTTTGACAAGTCATCCTAAGTGTGAAGGACACATTATAGGTTATCGATGTCAGTGGCATCAAAGGGCTTCCTTGGACTCCGGATTGAGTCGGGAGCGGATTGTATTGTTTGAGTATTTCATTATTATGCACATATGATGTATGATGGATTTTAGTATGGTTTATGTATATGGTTTTTTTACACTGTTCTTGTCAGTGGATGTAGGCTTGATGATGTTTGTTAATCTGAATCACATAAGGAGTAAAGGGGCCTTTCACAAAAAAAACAGATATTGAGGGAGAGGGATGGAAAAATCCCTGTCACAACCTACTAGCACTCTCGTCATGGCCAGAACTGTAGGTTAATGATTACCTAGTTTGGGTGGTCCATGATGTCATGAGGGAAGACTGAGACAATCACTCACGTAGATTTCTAAGGGGCGCACAATAAGGCCGAATCCTTATTCCTTAGAAGCCCTTAGTTTCTCACAAGTTCGACCGAATGGAGTTTTGACTCCAAGGGGTTAGACAAACTTACAAAAACAAGTCAACACAAGTGGCACCCTTGGAGCATGAAGATGCATCTTGAAGGGTGTGTTGCACAATTTAAACCTGCGTCAATAAACATAGGTGGCCTAGAAAACACTAGAATGATTAGACCTTGTTGGATTAAAATAATTAATTAAAAAATAGATTATTAATTATTAAAACCAACCATAAATTTTAAATAAAGGGACTAATTTAATTGTGACATGAGTAAAGATTTGAAGGAAATCAAATGTTAGGAAATAATAAGTAAAGACCTAAAGAATTGATAAAATGTACAAGGGTGCATGAAATTATTAAAAAGAAATCCTTATTTAGAAATAATTACAACTTGAGAGCATGGGTTGTGCATAGAATAGAATTTGAGTCAACCAACCCTAGCCTAACTAAGAAGACTCCTAATCCAACCCTAACTAAAACCTAGTTAGGAGACAACCATTAATTAAGGGGATTGGGGAAATAAGAGACAACTAAGAGGAAATTTAGGAACACGTGGGGAAATGTGAGGAGAGGTGGATTTTAAATAAAAATAAAAGCGAAATTACTTGTGCAACCTGGGGAGAATGTGACACCTATAGTGGGTGAATAATCCTTGAGCTGAATTTTAAAAAATTAATGAATTATGCATGAGGGAAAGATGTTCGTGAGGAAGAATTCTATAAAGAAATTGACGTAGAAGGGAAGGGGTGTGGACCCTGGGAAGACATTGTTATGCTGTTGATTTTTTTATTGTCTGTGTGTTTACTTGTGAGAGTTGGGACTCCAGGCTTGGGAAAAGAGTGGAAGCTCTTCCTTGCGAGGAAATCCTGGAAGCTATTGTGTTATGGTTCTTTTTCTTGGCCCCTTTATGGCTCGGGGGGATAAGGGGGGAGAAGAGTACTCCTAGTGTTGGCTGGGAGGTACCGGTGAGGTATCTGTGATTAGAAAGTGAAGGAAAGGAAGGAGTGCAAGACTTCAAGGCATCTTCAATATGCAACATTCTTCGTTCATGATATTTTATATTTTGAATTTATTTGTAGCATTAGTGTAGAATTATGTTGGAATGATAGGGTCTCTGTAGCATCCCTGGAGATCCTGAATTCCCATGGTTACATTTGTTGTCAACGAGATTTAGTTCCCAGATATATTTTTAATTTACAGTTGTTGCAAACGAATAATATTTACAATGGTTATGTTTTAAACTTTTTTTGAAATTCCAGATGTTTTCCAAACCCTAATTTTGAGTAGCATGATCCTCATTGTCAAATGTGAATTTTATGGTATTTATTCTATGTTACAGTTTGTATTTCCATCCATAAGTGAAGTATGTGGGAGCAAATTTTTCAGTTGATGTTATTTCATAAATTCATCAGTGATTGTTCACTGGTAAACCATGGAGTTAGTTCCAAAATTATCTCATGAGTTTCTTTGTTGAAATTCATTTAAAATTCAAATCAGTTCTAATGATGGGTTCTCTATTGAGAGGCGTATTGGATCCGAACTTGTACCATAAATTCCTATTTAAAGTTCATGATATTTCATTTATGTCAAATAATGGATCCTCGATGGTTGTTTAATCCGAAATTATTGTGTTTCTCTGGTTTAAATCCTTGGTTAACCCAAGTTATCAGTAACGAGGAATCCCTATGCTAGAGTAACTAAATTTCAAACTTCAGGATATTGGGATATCTGTGCGAAGGTCTCCGGACTTATAATTTTTTACTTACTTCATTACAAGGCATTATCCCTTTTCCTTAAACAAGTTAGGCATGTCACCAGGGGCTAGAACCCAATTCTGACCAAAGAGTGCTATTTGGAGCTTCGGGACTCCGGTGCTCCGGAGGTTCTTAAAATTCTACCTTCATTTTCTCCTGAAGTTTTAATCGGTCGAATCCGGTCATGAGCTGAGTTGACCAAAATTTGTAGGTTAACCCTACCCCACCTTCTCCCATCAACATTTAGTAAACTAATCTAATGGTTGACCTTTCTCCATTATTAACAGTTGACATCTACTCCAGAGTTCGTAACTCCGTGAGTTTCCTCTCTTTTGCAACAACAAACCTTTTTCCTTTGGAGTGTCAAACTGTTGAACCTATGAAGGACTAAGGTGCTCAGATCTAATGATCCTCGATCATTTGCTAGATATATGGATGACATTTACTCTGGGAGTTTGTAACTTTGGGGTCTTCATAATCCTTAACAAATACCTCTTAACCTTTTCGGAGAGCCGAATTCCTAACAACTAAGGGATCAATGACTACCACACCTCACATAGATATACAACCATAAGAAAGTTTGGGGCTCCAAGTTTCGAAGGTTTTGGATGTTGCAACTCATGTTTCCTCCGAAATTGCAAAGGCCAAACCCATAGATCTAACGACACTTGTTAAATTTTCGACGACGTTCAGGATTAAATCCAGGCTCCAGGAGTTCGGGACCTTTCTCACCAAAAAACCATCATCCACACGACGTGTGTAACTAGCCTTAATGATGAGGATTTACTCTCGAATTCGAGACTCTGGGAGTTCCTTCAACTTAAACCCACTGACTCTAGTTGTGTCGGAGTAGAAAATTACCAAATCGTTGAAGAACATAGGCTCGTAGATCCAACAACCCATGATCATTCATCATATATACGACCATCCTTCACTCCAGAACTTCTGAGCTTCATGGTTTTTCAACTCTTATCTGTTGTGAACTCAAACTCGTTGAATCGTTGAATTCTTACGGATCCAACAACTAGTGTTCGCCCACTGATCTACGATGCAAATCCACCTTGTGATTTGGGCTTCAGGGCATAGTCAACTAGCCTGAAGGGCCTCTGTCCTCCCTTCGTATGACCGAGAGAATGACCTCGTATCGACTCCTTGAGTGCTAATCGATGGTCTAATTTGATGATTGTTATTAAATCAATTGTGAAGATAGATGGCTAGGAATGATTGCGGAGTATAGACTAGCACGATGTTTAAACCCTTTCCCGAATTTTGCAATAGAACCTGCTTGTTGATAGTGGGATCGATGCCAATCATTGATCTATTTATAAGTGATGATCGATGGCATGTTTGGATTGCAAAACCAAAACTGGCGTGATCGTTAACTGAACCCTTTAATCCCGCAATGGCTCCCCATCATTGATATACCCTTACTAAGATCCGACGCTCGGGACTTAATTGGATTTTGATCCGATGGTCCTCCTCTGCAACTCCCAGATCCAACAGCTACTAAGCTTTGGTCACTTATGGTTGAGTGTGTGCTTTGTTCCTCCCTTGTGTAAATTTTCACTGTCTCTCCTAAGCTTTGTTTCTTTTGAAGGTTAGTACCTAGGTCCAAATTGAGAAGGTCCCATTTTATACCAGGTGTTGTTCTTCTAAAATTTGGGCTCTAAAGGAGCCTGTATACGTACTTTTAGAGTTGGATCTAGTTGTGTTTCACTTTGACACCTAGAAGAAGAACTTCAGGTTCCTTACAAAAACTTATTAACTCAATCTTAGAACAGACTTTCTTTCGGTTACAGGTTTTTCTTATTCACATTATTTGTTGGTTCACCAAGGTACAGAGTAGGCTCATGGTTCTACCTTGCACTGAGATATTTTTTCTACTATTACTTTCCTCTTTTAACTGGTGATATAGATCGGATATCTAACTACTTGGTTGTACGTTGAAGAGTGGTCACACTTATTTGAGGTAAATATGAGTAATATTGAAACTGTCATAAAATGATAGATTGTCTATTTAAGGGACTTTGTTTTATTGTTAAGTTATGCCTTGATTTTATTGAATTACTTCTTAATCCTTAAATGATTCATATTATGAATTATTGAAATAGTAGGAATTAGTGCTATGAAGAAGTGACATTGTTACCAGATTTTTCTATGTTGAAGAAAATATAGCTAAGTGTGCTAGTAAAAATAATTGATGTTGGGTTTGAATTGAAAATATGGGAATTAGATACTTCCTTGTTCCTCATAACAGTCGCCAATCCTGAGACCTTAAGTGGTCAAAATCAATCGGATGAATCCTGGACTTGAGCATTGATTATGTGTCTTGGAGGTCCTAACCTTGTATGTAGGTTGGATGGGTAGATATTCTTGATTTCCTTGTATGATGATTTTGTTTGTTAGAAGAAATGATGTTGTGTGATGAAACTAGTTGTGGTTGATCTTGAATAATAGTGATGTTTCAATCTTGTTGTATGTGATAATTATGGGATCTGGCAGATCATTAATACACTAACATTGCATATAAATCTAGTTGTGCATTGAGATGAAAGAAATAGAATGAGTATTGTTGATGTACGTCACTACCATGTTCCACTAGTTCAGTGAAGAAAAAATATCTCTTACTGTTATCATTTGGTTATGACGTAACATAGGGATTTTTAAAACAAGTTGTAGGATTTGTGGCCAGATTTCAATCTGCACCTACATAGACACATATGAAGGAAATTAAAAGGATTTTTAGATATCTCAAAGGCACCTTGGATTTTGGATTATGGTAACCAAAAACAGAAGACTTCACATTAACTTAATATACTGATGCAAACTGGAATGGAAGTGTAGATGATAGAAAGAGAACTAGTGGAGGATCATTCTTCCTAGGAAAATGTTTTATGTCATGGATAAGTGAAAAGAAAACCACCATATCACTATCTATAGTAGAAGTTGAATATATTGGTGTTGCCTCCTATTGCACTCAAGTAATTTGGATGAAACAAACTCTAGAATATTTACAAATAAAGTATGATCATCCAATTCTTCTTAATTGTGACAATACCAGTGCCTTAAACCTTCATGAGAATATTGTCATGCACTCAAAAACCAATCATAAGGGAACAAGTTTCTTAAAAAGTTGTTAAAGTGGAATATGTGGAAATTAAAGAATAGATTGCGGATATATTCACAAAACCTTTATGCAAGATTACTTTTGAATACCTTAGACATAAATTGGGGGTAATGTCCATATCTAATTGAATTTCAAAGATTTCATAAAAGGAGGAGTACATGTACAAGGGGAGTATAACCTCATAGGGAGCAGAGAAATATTCCTTCTTCCATTTTTGTCAAAGGGGGAGAATAAATAGTAAAAACTCAATTAAAATAAAGTGTTTTTACTTTGTTTCCATCAATGCCAAAGGGGGAGAATGTTGGAATTGATGTTATGGTGTTGGAATTGATGTCAAAGAGGGTATATGATCTTGGTACTGGAATTGATGAAAAGAGGTCAATATTATGTTCGTCATCATCAAAATTGTGCATATGATATTGTCAAACTTATGCATTGTCTAAAACTATGATTACTTATGAATACTAAATTTGTCCTATCCAAATGCAAAGGGGAAATATCAATAAAATGTGTAAAAGGGTCTGGTATGATAGTCTCTATTAGACTTCTTGGTCTTCGACATGGATAAATTTGACTTACATTGCCTTCGACTTTGACTTGGATAAACTTCTACTTGCATTGTCTCTGACCTCGACTTGATTAAATTTGACTTACAATGCCTTCGACTTCGACTTACATTGTCTCTGACTTCGACTTGAATAACTTCAATTTTCATTACCTTCGACTTTGACTTGGATAAAATTTGACTTTCATTGTCTCTGAATTCGACTTGGATAACTTAGACTTGCATTGTCTTCAACTTCGAATTTCATTTCTTGATTCTTGGTCGAATCGATTGTGGTCGACTTACTTTTATTTGACCCGACTTGCATTTTTTCCAACTCATTTTTCTGATTTCAAATTCTGGGTGGTTGACTCTATTTTTATTTTCCGACTCGACTTGTGGCTTGAGTGGTCGAGAATTTCTTGTCATATAAACAATCAGAGTTACAATTATTTTAAACAGAGAATTCTTTTTGGTGAGACAAATATTCTATAATCCTAATGTTTATGGATCAGACATCTTGATATTCAATGATCCAAAAAATACAATATTCTTGGAGTAACTTTAGAGGAGCAATTATTGGATGGTTGACGTCAACGAACAATGAAATCATAAATTTTAGGGATCGACAATGGAAAACGGATATTGATCGTATATCGTTGGATCAATATGGAAGTGTGAGACCAAAATAAGAAGAGTCAATACATAATTGAGATCAACTCATAAATACTAAAAATATGATTAAAGATAATTACCACCTCGGGATCAAGGTTTATTCAAAGAATTGTTACAACAACAGTAAACAATTTTTAGCACCCATATGTTTCATTAATGATGAAAAACCTACAAGATATTTGAAGTATTTTGAATTAAAGACAAAATTTTAATAAAAAAATGTTAGCATTATTATTAAATTAAATGAAGAGGTGCATTGTTTCATACAAAGAGACACAATGTTTCAAATTCATACATGTTGGAATACTATATAAACAGAAAGGTATAATGGAAGGAGAGTGTCTTTGTGAGCTAATTTAGAATATCAAAAACAGAATAGAAGTCCAGGGAAGAACATGAAAACTGAAACATACACATGAAGTGAGGGTGGAAGGGAGGAGCAAAGGAGGATTGGAGTGCTCTATAGGTTGAATTTTGAAATAGGGAGTTGCAGCTTCCTCAAGTTGGTGCTTGAAAAAAAAGAGGATTGGAGTCCTTTACAGGTTGGATCCTGAACTACAAGGAGTTGGTGATTCCTCAAGTTGGAACTTGGAAATAGGGGATTGGTGTATCCTTGAGTTGGTTCTCAAAATAAGAGAGATTGGTGTCTCTTGCAAACTAAAACTTGTAACTGAAATATAATTTTTATGATTGTTACATTTAATTTAATTTTTTTGTACTTTCTTATTGATTAATTTTTATGGTTCATAAATTAATAATTAAATAATTAATTTAATTTGAGAAAAAGAAACAATACTAATTCACCAACA
>ML824805.1:52615-66749 GCA_009831015.1 Picea engelmannii | reverse complement strand
ATGGGTCATACTGACTTGGAATCAAGATCATGATAGCTTGTTGAAAAGATTGTTCCGATCCATGCCACTTGAAAGTGTTGTACCCCTTGAATAGAACAGTTTTGACATGAGGAAGAAATGCCATGGGAAGGCCCACAAGTCCCATAGTGCACCCAACTGATACTCTTTCAAGGGCAGAGGCCATTGTAACTATGACCCCCGCCACTGTCTTTGAATGGAACCATAGCACCAAGGGGATTTTATGGAGAAGTAACTGTGTAAAACACCATGTTGAGCCCAGAGCAGATTTTTGGGTCAACAACTATTTTGATTACTTACTTGTGGATTTGGATGCCCCCCCTTTAGAGGGATGAGAATGACCCTTTGAAGGGGGTACCTTTCCATATTTCCCATCTTTCTTGAAAACTTCTTCCAAGGTGGTTTGTATCCCAAGTTCTTTTTCCCGAGTTGCATTTTTTTCCCTTCTATTTCGATTAGTTTTTCGACCCACCTTCTTTACTTTGGAGCTTTGAGTGACCTCCAAATCCAAATCTTCCCCAGAGTCCTCCTGACTATCATCCTCTAGAGTTATAGGAATATCTGAAGGAACACGGGAGGGGATCATGTTGGGGGTCAAAGGATCCTCAAGATTATTTACTTCCATCTCTTGTTGATCTAGTGGAAGAGTTGGATATTTTTCTTGATGGATCTGATCTTCCTCTATTATTTCCTTTTCCTTTGAGTCGACAGTTTATGCCTCTAGATTTTCTAGTGTTGTATACTTGTTTTTACTGCTTTCTTCTTCATGATCCCCCACCGATAGGGACTTTCCTTTATTCGAAGAAGAAGGCGTGGAGATCTATTTGTGCTCCTGCTAATGTGTTGTCGCTTTGTTGGCGATTTTCTTTCTTTTGTCTTGCTGACATTACTCTTGTTCTCTTTCTTCTGATTGATCTACCTTTGACTTGGGACAGTTTTTTGTGAAGTGGTTGTATTCATGGCAAGCTTTGCACTTGAATAGAAGTTGTTCATAGTCCACTGTCTAGATGTGGGACCAGTTATCGAGGGTGAGTTGGATGGCCTCTGGTAACCCTTTTTCCAGATATACTTCTACACATATGTGTGTGCAATCTTGAAGGCCCTCTCATGGTTCGGCTCGATCAATGAATCTACCCAGCGTGTTCCCAATGTTTTTCGAGGTTTCATCATTTCAGCAATGTAGGGGAAGAAAGGGAAAACAGACCTATATTGGAACTGTTGATGGGATGTCATTTTATGGACTAAAATATAGAATCCATTTTTTTAGATACATTCCCCTTGAACCCATGAAATAGGGGCCATTTCTGAAGATCAAATCTCTATCAGCTTTATTTTCAAAGAGAAAGACAAAGAACCCCTTACCACAGGACACAGAGGACATTTTCCCTTAAATCATTTTTTTCCAGTTTTGATCTAGCCATTGTGCCATTGCTCTTGGAAAGAGCCACAACCCCATAAATTGACCGATCGTCCCGTTCTCAGCTAGTCGAAGGGAAAACAAGCGAGAGGTGGAGGGGTGCACTGGAACTTTGGGGATCTCATCAATATTCTTCATAAAATAGGACAGAGGGGGACATTTCGCATTTTTTTGTATAGGAGGTGAGTAGAGATTGAAAGGTTGCGATATGAGGGGGAGGCGAAGAAGGGGGGGGCTCCTCCCCCGAACCAGAGGCCATGATGGTCCACATATCCTAAGAGCACTTGTATGAAGGTTGCAAGTATGGTCCACATATCCTAAGAGCACTTGTATGAAGGTTGCAAGTATGGATAGTTACTCCTTGCCAACTAGCTTCATGTTAGCCATGCCTATAATGTATTAAATTTTTAAAAGGTTATAAAATATTTATAATTTTTATATATAATATAAAAAACTTTTAAAGTAATATATAAAATTTTGATAAGCAAAATGATTTAATTTACTTAAAAAATAATTCATAGTTTTTTTTTATAATGTATTAAATTTTAAAAGTAATATATAAAATTTTGATAAAAAAAATAATTACTTAAATTATTTTGAAATTTTAGTTTTTAATTTATGAAATTAAAAACTAAATGCTACAGCAATTCGCATATAAAAAATTGGGCAGCAAGTGGCATATATGGCATATAGACAATTGGATCGGAATTGTTTTCAGATCCAACTGCCTATACCATTCAATGCTGCTAGATATTTTTCTGCCGTCATTCCTATGACCCAAGGGCGCGTCGCTATGAGGCAAGTTCTCTTGTGTGGGTATCTCCACCTTATAATTGTGAAGAATCATAAGGACTAATAACGTGGCGCTTGGCCTAACCAGTGATACAGAATAGCCCTGCACTGCAAGGAGGAATGGAATATTGATGCGAAATCATATTCCCATATGCAAAAGTCCTTACATTTACTATGAACATCGCATCGCACAGATAAGAGGAGTCCACTGGCAGAAAATGTGAAGCATAATAATAAATGCTCGGACCACAAAGCAAAATCATGTCGGATATTTGGGTTATCAGAACTCGAAAGTAAAGATGGTGCCGTGGGCCTGCATATTTGAAGGTTTTCTTAATGGATTTCAGGAGCTTGAGCGAGAGGTACAATATAACAGGTCTGAGTAAATGTCGATCAAATTTCATTAATGGCAATCTTAAATATGTCGATCAAATTTTACATAAGCAGGGACCATCAACTGGAAAAAAGAAGAATAAGGAAAAAAAATAGATACTTGAAGGTGTGAAAGTGAGGCTGAACGTGACGAGAATATAAGCATTTCTGAAGCTTGTACAACCCGCCAAGCAACAGCTTACAGGAGCGGGAGTATATCGAGATCATGAACGAGCAGGAGCAGAGCGAAATCTCGCCGCGTATCGTAAGGATTCCGCCGAAGCGTGGTGAGATTAAGAGGCGGATGTGGAGGAGCGTCGGAAACGCTGCGCTGTTTCTGGTTCGCCTCCAATTTTCTGCAGCTTCCACTCGGGGAATTGTCCCCACCACTGGGTCGATTAGGAAATGTTTGCAGACGACCTTCTCCGGACAGAAAGCAATGAAGATCCTGCAGCCGAGCCTCTCCATGGCGGCCAAAAAGAGCCTGAGCTTCAGCGGCACCTGTTCCACAGGTGAGTGCATGACCTTCTCATGCAGATATACTCAAAAATAAGTAAGAGAGAGAAAGCATGATATACTCAAAAATAAGTAAGAGAGAGAAATAAGTAAGAGAGAATTATTTTAACGTTCACGACGCTAACAACATTTTATGGGACAGACAGCTTCAGACATTGATTTCTGCATTTCAACCATTTTCCTGTTTAGTTTGATGATGAGTTCTTCCAATTTCTCCATAGCTGAATAAATTATTCCATGAGCTAGTTGTCAAAATACCTTTTTTTTTCATACCCATACTTTTCCACTTCGTGGATGATATGAGGTGCTAAACGGCCACCCCAGGGACACAAGGCTCGAACCTCTCACCCTACAGGAAGAGTGTGCTCAAGTCTTACCATCTGTGCTATCCCATGGGGCTATCTGTCTGTCAAGATACTTACATAGTTGTCTCTGTTGTCTTTGCATTTCAACCATTTTCCTGTTCAGCTTGATGATGAACTCTCCTCTCCCAATTTCTCCAATATCTCCTCGCTGAATAAATTATTCCAAGAACTAGCTGTCAAGATACTTACATAGCTATCTCCGCTGTCTTTGAAAGCTTGGCACTCTAAAATGAAATATTTTTCTGTTTCCACTTTTCTTGAGGTGCAAAACATACACACCCTTTCTTCCAAACTTCTTTGATCTTTTCCAACACCCTATTCGCCAGTTATAAACGACTCATTCAGTTTGTTAACAATATTTGAGCACTGTTTTGTCCAGGTGGCACATCCCAAGGGTTAGTGGAGTCCCGCCATGTTAGCAGAAATCTATCCACAAATAGTATTGCAGAAAGCTAGCGACAGATAGCGTTCCATGAGAAGATTACATGACTGCTGTATAATTTAATACATGTTCAAATTATAATGGTAATTTAGTATGGGATCCTTCTTTAATTTTTTTTGCTCATCGTGCTTATAATTATTTACTATTATTATAAAGATTTTAAAAAATTAAATTTAATGAGTTATAAGTTTTTTTAATTAATACAGATTTTGGTTATATGTTTAAAAATGAGAAGTTTAAATGTTTTAAGATTTGGATTTTTTGGAATAATTATTATTGGATTAGGGTATAAAAAAATTGTTGGAATTGCAATTTTCTGTTGTTGAATTTGCTTTTTTATTGTAAAATGGTTCAGCTTTTTCAAAAACTTTTATTGCATTTTGATTGCTAAATTTCAACCATTAATATTTGCAATTCCCTCAATTTTTTTTAAATTTTCGGCTAAATTTTATGCAAAATAATCTGAAAAAATGACATGAAAATATCTAAATCTTAACATGTTTAGACTAAATTATTTTTAAAAAAAATGAACATAAATTATTTAAGAGACTTTGAGTTAAAATAGACTTGGTTCATTTGTTTAAAAACATTAAAAACAAACTTTTTAAAGTTTCTTAAAAATATTGGAGAAAAGCTTTCTTAAATTTCTTTAAACATAAACTTTCCAATTTTCATGAGAAGAATCAATTTGGTTTAACAAATTGGTTAGAAATTAATTGATTTATTTTATTGTTTTTATGTTTGAAAATATTGTAAAGAAATTTTCATAGCTCTATTTCTTTTTCATACCTTAATAAGTTATGAAGTTCAATTTAATAGTATTACAACTAGCACATATGCATCACTAGTGGATGGTAAAGAATGAAAGGAATCACCTACCATCTCTTATCCCCCAATTAATAGATATTTTTAGTTAAATTATTGGATGGTGGGGATTAAAAGAAAACACAACTATTGAATATATCCCATCATCCAATCTTGTACTCTCCATCATATTTCCAAAATAGAAATGTTTATGGTAGTAAATGTTGTGAAATCGAAACTTAATGTATGTATAGACAATGCAATTTTAAGATAAAGTATTTTTCATTCTCAATTTTTTTTTTCTTTATATTACAAATATCTCCAATTAAAACTCTACATGTCTAAAATTCTTCAATATCTCCAATTAAAGTGTGCATGTGTGTGTAAGATCAAATCCAAATCCTTCAAGAAGACAGATTGAGATAGATTACTATGTAATATATGAGTTATTCAATATTTTTCTCATATCACTTCTTAATGATATCATGTAGTATATATGTTATTCAATATCTTAACAATTTCATTTTGTTATTATTTAACATCTTCATCACTAAACATTGATAATTTGTTATTATTTGGATTCATAATGATGTAAATTTCAAAGTATCAAGTTCATCTTATACATATAGATCAATATTATCATTTAAAAATTTCAAGTTCGTGTCAACTAATGGAACCAACATAGATCCATCTTAACTCCATATCTATCATGTGATAGATCCATCTTAACTCCATATCTATCATGTGTTGAGAAGGATCAAATCCCTTAAGTGCAAACCTTGTACAAACCTGTCCTCAAGTTTTTCACTCTAAAAGGAGGTTTGCACCTCAATGGATTTGATCCATCTTGGCTCATGATAAATCCGGAGTTAAGATGTTATTATATGATATATTGTTGTCAATGTGTCCGTAGTTAAGATGGATATATAATAATATTAATAATAATAATAATATATTTTAAGGTCACTGCCAAGCTAGACATCAAATTGGTATATGAAACCCCCTTGTTTGTGGGACAAGTGACCTCTTCCCTGAAAAATTTAACTAATAAAATTTACATAAATATACATACCCTACATCTTTATTTCATTAATAAATATTTTTAATTATAAATATGTTATATATGTTTCTTCATATCCTATTATTTTAGGCGTGTAAGGAATTATTATTTTAGGCGTGTAAGGAATTATAGGAATTATAAGTGAACTTTTTAAATACAAAATGGTTATATGCTCTTCATAATATGGTCCATTATAAGTTGCATTAACAAACATCGAGTCCATTATCTCATGTAGTAATAATTGTGAGTCCATCTCATGTAGTAATAAATGCAATGTTTGACATAATTATAATGTTTAAATATTTAAATTGTGAAGTTGCATAACTATATTGTTTAAACATTTAAATTGTAAAGTTGCATGGAGTGTTAGTGGTGTGTTAGATTGTTCAACAAAGTTATAGTATATAAAAATGTTTAAAATAACATGTTATTAATATTATATAATATAAGTTAAAAATAATATTTCATCAAGATTATGAGTAAAAAATAAAATAAATTATAAATATATTTATAAATATATATAAAATAAATTATAAATATATTTATTACTTAAAAATAATATGTAAATAAATTATAAATATATTTATGAGTATATATAAAATAAATTATAAATATATTTATGAGTATATATAAAATAAATTATAAATATATTTATTAGTTAAAAATAATATGTCATCAAGATTAGATAACACTTGAAAATTATATAATACATCACATAGATTTATGAGTAAAAAATAAAATAAATTATAAATCCATATATGAATTAAAAATAACATGTCATATTAAAATTAGATAAAAATTAGATAACACTTGAAAATTATATAATATATCTATGAGTAAAAAATAATATGTCATCAAATCTCATAAATTTATTATTATGAATAAAAAATAATAATTAAAAAATAACAAGTAAAAAATAATATGTCATCAAATCTCATAAATTTATTATTATGAATAAAAATTAATAATTAAAAAATAACAAGTAAATCTCATATCAATGTAATGTTAAGAGATATTCATAAAAATAACATGTCATCAAGATTAGATAAAACCTGAAAATTATATAATACATATATGAGTAAAAAATAACATGTTATCAAATCTCATAAATTATATAATAAATCTATGAGTAAAAAATAATACGTCATCAAATCTTATATTAATGTAATGTTAAAAAATAATACGTCATCAAATCTCATATTAATGTAATGTTAAAAGATATTTACGTCATCAAATTTCATATTAATGTAATGTTAAGAGATATTCACGTCATCAAATTTCATATTAATGTAATGTTAAGAGATATTCACGTCATCAAATTTCATATTAATGTAATGTTAAGAGATATTTATTAATGTAATGTTAAGAGATATTCACGTCATCAAATTTTATATTAATGTAATGTTAAGAGATATTCATTTATGAATAAAAAAATAACATGTCATCAAATCTCATAAATTATATAATACATTTATGAATAAAAAATAATAAGTAATGAAATCTCATATCAATGTAATGTTAAGAGATATTAAAATAATTAAGATTTACAAAAATTGTGATTTATAGAAAATGAAAAGTTTGTAATGTTAAGAGATAATCATTTATGAGTAAAAAAAAAACATGTCATCAAATCTCATAAATTATATAATACATTTATGAATAAAAAATAATAAGTAATGAAATCTCATATCAATGTAATGTTAAGAGATATTAAAATAATTAAGATTTACAAAAATTGTGATTTATAGAAAATGAAAAGTTTGATTTTTGTTTAGATATTAAAAATCAAATATTATATTCAAGATAGTAACAAATAACATAATTATAAAAAGTATGTAACCATTTTTATAAAATAAGTGATTAATTAATTGTTTTTTTTAATATGTTTGATATTGTATAGTTAATAAAATCTCTTATCAATGTAATGTTAAGAGATATTAAAATAATTAAGATTTGCAAAAAAAGTGTTTTTATTATAAAAAGTATGTAACCATTTTTACAAAATAAGTGATTAAGTGATTTTTTTTTAAATGGATTTGATATTATATAGTTAATAACATAAATGTATTCTAATTTACCATTATCAATGTGGCAAGGATTTAAAATGCACACACATTTTAAAACTCTAGGGAAATTTATAATGTACACACACATTATGGCACTATTGGGTTTATAAGTAATGTATAAGGTCTTAGACATCAATACAAGCCTCAAGCCTTAGAGAGGGTTCAATCCTTGCCCTACAAGGGAAATAACATCTTGATTTTAAGGAATGGCCATAATAGGGATGGATGTTTTAACTCAAAGCATGATTTAATAACAAAACTATGAATTTATCACCTAACCAATGTTTTCCAAGATCGTAGAGCATGCACAGGGCCTTGGTCCATGACAATAGACTTGTTCTAGGAATATTTTCTCTAGAATAGGAATATGGACCTAATTTCAAGGATTACGCACAATAAGGATGTGCCTCTTATCCCAATCCATTGTTTTGGGATGGAAACTAGGGTTTTATCCCCTAAACAATGTCTTTTAAACAACGAATTTCAAGGATCAAGCTTAACATGAATGAGTCCCTTAGCCAAAACTATGGTTCAGACCCACAAACCAAGGATTTCTAGGCCTGATGTATGATTTTTGGCTTAGAGGTCATGCATGGGGCCTTGGTCCATGACATGGTCCCCTTTAAATAAATGTTTTAGACCCTACAAGAGGAGTATCAACTTGATTTCAAGGATTGGGAACAAGAAGGACAAGTGTTCTTTGGAAAGACATGGTTCAAGGACAAATTCCATGGATTTATCCCATATAAGCAATGCTTTTTAGAGTCATAAACAATGTATAGGGCACTATACCATCACACGGGTCCTTAAAATTGGGAATATTTACCATATGAAAGGAATATGGGCTTGATTTCTGAAAGAATGTAATGAACAAAAAGATGGTAGAAAAGGCCATAAGACAAACCAAATGTATTCACATAAAAATGTACAATAAATAGTATATACAATAATAACCATTGTAAAATGGTAAATGGTACCTAATCAGGAAGATTAGTACCATGAACCTAACACATAACTAAGTAATTGATACTTAGGATAAGAATTATATCCTAAGGTATACATGAGGTGGTCAAGGACTTAGGATTAAATTGATCTAAAAGGATAAACAACCCCCCTCCCCTTAATAATAATTACATACAAGTGTACCAACTAGGAAACAAAGACTAGTGTAAATACTAGTAAAATATCCAAGTTTTCAACCTAGCGTTAATGATCTGAAACCTCATGAGTCTCAATGAAGATCCCCCTGAAAAATTGCTAAAAGTGGATGTCAAATACCAAGTCTAGAAATCTCATTGTACAACATATGAGCTAGATAGTATGTAATTTTTCACTTATGTGAACCCAAAACCGATGAGTAAAACGCCTTATGAGAAGTGAATTGGTTGTAAATCCAACACATTCCAATCCTAAAGATGCCTAACAATCCAATGTGCCAAGAAAAAATGCAAAAGAATCAATTTTCCTTTAATATATAAATATCATCCTTGTAAAGTCCAAAGGTTATCAAGTAAACAAATATGCTCACAAAAGTACTCTCAGAAAATGACGCATAATAGAAATTACCAGTAATCTAGTCGATAGAAAAAAGTGTCAATAGCATTCCAATCCCATATCCATAAAATTTTGTGTATAAAAAACTTGTGGATGATTAAGAAAGGAGTGAATCATAATCCTACCAAAAAGATGCCAAGTAAACCAAGTGAATTGTTGGTATTGCCTCAAAACCATATTGTTGAGAAAAAAAATTAGAATAACCATGCAAATCATGAATCTCCAATAAGTAATTGAATCCTAAAAATACCAAAATGGAAAACCATCCATCAAAATTCCATTTATACCAATACCCTCAAAATCATGAAAATCTTCAAATATTCCAAGTGTTAAACTATCTCAGTGAATATCATATAAAGGTCAAACTAATCCATCCAAAAACTCCATGTGAGTGATCCATGTTGAAAGCATTGAATCCCCAATTCATAATTCCAAATAAATTTTAATCCTCAAAGATCAAACCTAGTAAAATTCAAAACTTGAAAATTATCATTCATGATTAATATCTCCCCCCAATCATCTAAAAAGTGAGAAATCTTAGGACTTGTAAATCAACAAAATTAATGTAGCCCCCCTGAAAGTTGAAAAAGGTAGACCCAATGTCTTTGAGAATAGTCTAAAGACATTGTCTTCAACTCAAAAGTTAACTTCAAGTGGGCCTCTATCATTCCCTAAACCATTCATTCCTGAACAAAAATTCATGTCCATCTACTATAGAAACACATCCTATCCAAAAAAATTGTACTTGAGTATGAAATCAATGGTAATATTGTTCCAATAACTTGGCTTCAAAATTCTAGCACCAAGAATTTAACATCCAAAATGTTACTATTTTTTATTAACCTCTATTCACTTTTGATGCCTTTCTAAATGGTGGTTTGTCTTCCCAAAAATATTTCATGTGCAACTACTCATGAAAAACTTAATGATATCGCTGGAAATATTCAAGTACTTCATCCAACTTATCATCATCATCGTCATCATCCTTATCCTCGAGTTCCAAGTTCTACATAGCTTCAACTCCAATATCAATTGTATGCATCTACAAATCATCATCAAGAAAATATCCACTCACAAACTTAACTGGTTTGGAGTAATTAGGAATACGAAAGAAGCTCTTGACTTATTCTTTTCATATCCTAAGATATATGTGTTCCTCTTTAACTACAATTCTTCCCGAGGTGTTACAATTTTATCATCGAATTTAACTTCTATATATTTAATATCTTCATCTAATTCATTTTCTTTCATCTCAGTATATTCATCCAATTCATCCATGTCATCCTAAGGTGCATGTTGCTTGTCAACAATGTCTAATCCAAATAATGGATTATGTTGAAGAAGTATCAAGTCAAAATGTTGGAGAATTCTCAACTCATTAGTTAACAACCTATTTTGAGATTTAAGTAGATCAATATTTTTGTGCATTATCTTCATATATATAGCCACATTACTTAGTGAAACTTTTTCCAATATCAATTACATAGTGAACTTTTTCCAATATTAGTTGTTGTCCCTAGTGTATTATTAATTAAAGCTTGTACTGAACTTTTCCCAATATCAATTGTTGTTCCTAGTGTATTATTAATTAAATTTTGTATAAGATTGAACAGCCTTGTGTACCCACCATCTCAATTAAAACAAATTTCCGAAGAAGTGCTCGAGGTATTACAATCAATGATAGACATCCAAGTGTCACACAAACAATCACCAAGTGCAAGTGATAAAAATAACCAAACAAACACTACCTCTATTGCAACAAGTCACTAAATAAGTGATGTCAAAACCATAAGCATCAAATTGTTGCAAAAAAAGGAAAAAAATTCCTAACAATTTTGAACCCCCTATTCAATTTCAGACTAGATCAAGATCACCAAGGAAATAACTACAAATAAAAATCCCAAAGTGTTGATTGGTTGTAGCTTAGGGAGGTATTCCCACTAGAGGCCAAGGTGTCAGGCATGTGAGAATTTTTGTTGGCACCATCTTTGACTTTTGTTTCAGTGAAATCATCCTAGATATGAGGCTAGGGCCTCATAGGAAAGTTGATGGGCCTTGTGGGATTGTGTGGGGGTGACACACCCACAAGAGGAGATTAAAATGTTCTAATTAATTGTTGAGTTTAGGAAGGGATCCTAAACTCACTCATTGGACTCCTATATAAAGGAGAGATGTCTTTGTGACATAAAATCATCATTGTGGAAGAATGGAGATAGCATAAGTGAGTATGGAGTTGTGCTAGGAGGATTGGTGATCTCAGCAAAGGGAAAGTCTGCAAGGTGGTAAATTTGGCCCTATAGAGAGAGGCGAAGAAGGTCATATGTGTGGAGTGAATTTTGCATACCATACGTGATTTGCAAGAGGATGAAGCACATATATACACAAGTTGCAGAAGCATGAATAATGTATAGAGTATACATGGTTTGCAGGAGAGAAAACAACGTATGTTCGCGGGTTGCCAGTAAGGTGAATTGTGTATCTAATTTTCTAGGTAGGTACAGATCCATACATGATGACAGGTGACATCAGTAGTCTGTATAGGTGGTCTACAACAGATTCCTGGGCAGAGGAGATTCCCAGATATAATTGAGGTTTGATTTTCTTATTTGTATTGGAGAAAAGGGTTTGTTCTCAATTTTGGTGACTTTGGAGGACAAGGTTGTCCTCAAATTTTGGTGATATTATATTGGTTGGGAGGGTCGGTTTTTCCCTCAAGACTTTTTATGTTAACAAGATTACAGAACTGATATTTTTGTATCATACGTATTGATGATTGATTTATGATCTTTGTGTTTCCACTACATATGTTTTTAGTCAATCATTTTCAGTGTAAAATTGTTCAGTGATAACAACTAGGGTTTTGTTGTTAGATCACTAGCAAGCAATTTTCAGATCTGAAAAATAGTCACAAAGAGTTGCATGTGAAAATTGGCATGGTGTCAGAGCTCGAGATATGAAGAGAATGGGATCATATTTGAGATACATTTTTTGATACAACACTGGAGGGGTGTTGTTCTTGTTCTTATTCTTGTTTTGAGCAGGTCATAGGTGATAGATATGAGAGGGAGCTACAGTGACAGTTGTAGGTGGAAACATGGTAGATGGTCTATGGTTTGAGACATGGAACAGACTATCCAGATGAGGAGTTGTTGATCCATGTGGATATCGGTGGCCACCCACCTATTCCACTGGATCGAAAAACAATTTTCCACCTTGCCAGTTTTTCGGGTTCCAAACTTCTGGGGCCGTTTTGAGGCCCTAAACGATGTTTTTTTGGGATTTGGGGCTCACATAACTACCAAAAGCACTAACCTAGACCAATCGAAAAATTTTCTTCTTGGTTATACCTTTCCAACGGGCTATCGTGCGCCTAAAATGGAGATTATATGCAAAAGTTACGACCCTGGGAAGTTGATGTACTAACTTACCCAAACGGGGCCCACATGACTTTTGGCGCTTCATCTCCCAGGGTTAGGTTTTTGGATGTCTAGGGTTTTTGACATTATTGTTTATTTTAAAAGGCCTTCAGAGCCTCATTGTAACCATATTCTTACGAATGAGCGTAGCCGACACATCTCTTCTCAGAGATAAGCAGCCACCATTCCAGCAAGCTTGTTTTTTGTTGCATTTTACAGCTTCATCTTATTTCCATATTGAATAGAAAACCAATTTTATTGTATCTCTGTTATTTTTTGTTAAGCATATTTTAATAATCTGTATTCATTTTGTTATACTCATAAAATCTAGATCAATGGTATCAAAGTGGTCTGCTCCTTGTTGTCTTAATGCATGCCCCCAACGAGGTCAGGGTACAAAGAATTGGGTCTCGAGCTTGTTTGTCTTGAGGACAAAAGCTCTCGCACACCCAAGCGACCTCTCATGGTAGGAGAAAATAAATATGACGGGATAGGAGATCCTTTCAAAATGTTGCTTGAGGAATCCCTAATGCAATAGAGGAACGAGATGATGGATAGTTTCACGCAAATCCTTCGGTGGCTACTAACAGGCGATGCATCTTCCTCGAGCAGAGGTGCCACCCCTTTAAGGTACAAATCAACTTTGATATTCCTACATTTGAAGGTCAGATAGACTCAGATGTTGTAGACAAGTGGTTGAATCTACTAGAAGATTATTTTTGTGTCCATAACTTTTCAAATAGAGAAAAGATTACTTTTGTGCTCCTCAAAGTTGTTCCCCATGTCAAATATTGGTGGGAAACTTTCTTTGAGCAAAAGGAAACAGAGGAACCCTCATTATTTACAGTCACGACCACCTAGGAATCCTTCAGGGATGTTATTAAGGAACAATACTACCATGTTAGAAGTTATGATGACTTGTATACCAAATGGACCACATTGCGGCAAGAAAGAGACCAAGCAGTGCCAGAGTTCACAAATATATTCCATACCTTGCACACCAAGTTGGGTATCAAATATTCAGAGTGACATCTGGTGCTCAAGTATCCTGGTGCTCTACATAGATACATCCAGACTGAAATAGAATTTATGGACATCTCGTCCTTAGGTGCGGCCTATCGATATGTCGTCAAAATTGAGCAGACGCTCAAACAAAAGACACGGCAATTTGGGCCTGGGAACCCCTCACAGCAAAAGTCAAGAAAGGGCGGCCCCAACCCACAGAATAAAGTACAAAGAAAATATGGACAGTATCAGGACAACTAGTCCAATCCACAAGCAAAGAAGGACACCAGAAAGACAAAGAAAGATA